>CAKNXH010055053.1:25394-61749 GCA_932178445.1 Andricus quercusramuli | reverse complement strand
CTTGAACCTTAAGGGAGGTTTCGACTGGCCGTTAGGCTTGTCTAGACACCCTGCATTTCAGGTTGCTTTTGGTAATTTTGAATGGCTATAAATAACTAAATAAATATTCTCTAATGTTAGTTCATAAATAAAATCAGACAAGTTTCTTCAGTTATTTATAAACCTCAACTTTTTTTTATTCGATTCAAAATTAAATAAACTACTTGAAAACACTCAAGTGCTGGCCCATAGGCTTGCAGCTTGAACCTTAAGGGGGGTTTCGACTGGCCGTAAGGCCTGCCTAGACTCCCTGCATTTCAGGTTGCTTTTGTTAATTTTGAATGGTTATAGATAATTAAAGAAATATTCTCTTATTTTATTTCATAAATAAAATGAGGCAAGTTTCTTTCAGTTATTTATAAACCATCGCTTATACTTTTATTCAATTCAAAATTAAATAAACTACTTGAAAACACTCAAGTTCCGGCCCATAGGCTTGCAGCTTTAAACTTAAGTAAGATTTCGACTGGCCTTTAGGATTGTCTGGGCTCACTGTATTTTAGGTTTCTTTTGTTAATAGTGAATGGTTATAATAACCGAAAAATTATTCATTTGGATTTTATTTCCGAAACAATACTAGAGAAATTATTTTATTTATTATTCAACCTAAGCATCTGTATACTCTGCAGTGAGAGGTATCATTTTTTTTCTTTAGTACTGATTTATTTTCACTAAATTGGAGAAAAAGTGACCTAGAGAAAAAAAAGATCGAAGAGCCCTCCGCTTTTCACAAAATTTTAAAGAACAAAAAATTAATTATTCCTAGGTAATTCAAGAATCTACAAACTGGCAAGCAATGACAGGATTCAAAATCTCACGCTGCCACAAACTGTCTGTTACATACCAAGAACGGTATTGTGGTGTTTGATATGGTTTGCCGAAGGAACCCAGACATTCAATTAAGGATGAACCTTAATTGATTTATTTTTTTCGTGAGATCGCTGAATCTTGTCTTCGAAGAGGTGACTTTGCTGCCATGATGTTAGTAGGTTATTGAAGATTATAAATTAACTTTGCAAACTTGTAATTTAAATCTGTCGAAAGTAAGCAGATATTTATTTAAATAAAAGCCTTTAAAAATAACGTTCTATTCTCACATACTACCACTGGACCGTTGAGTGGGACAGTTTAAGAGGCGAAATCAACAATTGAAGAAATATAATTATTTATTTATTTATTCAAGTGAAATTTATTAATTGATATTCTCAACAATTCTTCGATTCTGAATTAGACCCTTTACGTGTTTCCTTCGGGGGACGAGAGAGAGAGAGAGAAAAAGAGTAAACGGAGGAGAGCAAACATTACGAATACAGACAAATTATTCACATATAATAATAAACATTCTAACCTGGTGGCTATCCTCAGGGTAAAGCGACTCCTGAACAAGAACGCGGAACAGTCCACACTTCACACTTCGCCCACCACTCTGGACATATCGCATCGCGTTGTTCGCCCCGCGTTTTTCACAAATTTTGTCCATCCATTTGAATCCTCGCTTCTAAGCCGTTTGCAATAAGCGGTTTTTGGCTAGTTGAGTAGATTGCCTCACGCAGAAGAATGGCACACAGTCTCCGATGTTGGCTTTCTACTGAACTTCCCTTTTTCGGACTCAAACCTTCAGGGCGACAATACACGGCGCGCCACGTGCGAGGAAAAGCGTACAGAGTCAAGAAACATCAAGTGTTCCCTATCCCTGTTGGACTTGTTACCTAGCAAGGTAAGATAGCTGGTCAACGAATGCCGGTGAGTCAGGACGCGAATAATCGTCGGCTGCCCGTATGGAGATAGGGTGATAGAGTTTCTTGCTCACTCTACGGAAAAGGTATGCCAGACCGATGTCCAAGTTCTCTCAAAATGGTGACATCGACCAAATTTAGACTAGACAATCTTTGATGCACGTTCAATCGTTAATCCATGCACTGTTGCTATGCCGTTAAATTTTACTGTATTAATTCGATATATTAATTCGGTATATCAGCCTTCGCCATCAATCCTCCAAGTTTTTTATTATGAATGCTTTTGCCACAAATGTTGGTCATAATAAATCTGGAAACACTGTTACTTATTTCCCATTCTGTAATGAACAACATTCTAGTTAGTTTGTTTATTGATATATGATATTGGTGTTAAACTCGATTACCCGGGTCAAAATATATAAGTCTATACGTTTAATTATTTATTTTTCACAATAATTGAAGTCTCCATTACCGCTTCGACAGTTTCTCGTAATTTGTTCAGATAATTGTAGTAATAATGTGTAGATGGGTTTTTGGTCAATTAGTTCATGAAACTCCGTTTCAATTGTTTTCATGATCATCAGTAGTCGAATCCATCCACCAACAATTGATCAATAGTATCGATCTTTCCGACTAGGGGTAGTGTAATTGATTGATATCGATTGCTGAGATACCGATCTATGGTTCTGATTACACCGGCGAGCCTACAGTAAGCTGGCTTACAATAAGCTAGCTTAAATGCGAGTGGCCAGATTCGCGTCAACGCAGAAGCCGCAGGACTCCACGTATGCGACAGAGAGCCACTGCCAAATACGCTTTTGCGCCGACGCGAAACTGAGCCACTCTCATATTCAAGCTAACTTTTTGTAAACCGGCATACTGTAGGCTCGCCGGTGTAACCAGGTCCTATGATGCATCTTTTCCAAATGTATTACACGAGAGTCCCTCTATAGCAGCTGTCTCGGGGGTACCCTTAATCAACAAAGATGCTATAGAGGGACTCTCCGAACCGTTCTTCTTCTCCTTCTTTCTTATGGCTTCTTATAGCGCCGAACAATAAACATCGCAACTCCGCTGACCTTACAAACGCTTCCCTCCTGTCCCCTTGGACCGCCTCGTCTGTTATAGAGGGAACTGCTATAGAGGGACTCTAGTGTAAATATATGTCTGAACTAAAGTTAAGCATTTTAGCTGAAGAAATTGTTAATGTTTATAATCAATCTGCATTTTCAATTAACAATTCGTAGTCGCTTTGGGTCTCAAAAGTATCCAGAAAGTAAGAAGGCTAGGAAATGGCATGAGTCTTTAGGCGGGGGAGGAGGCTAACACGTGGCACTGCTTATTATCATTGTGCTTGATATACCGTGGTAATTGCCTTGGGACTCTAATATGTTTGTTTGCTCTCTCTCTCTCACACACACACACACCCTGTCTCTCCCTCTCCTTAGCCTACCGGCCTTATGTGCGCTAATAGTGTATTAGCACGGGCAGCGCAACTACGTTGGCCACGGCTATGCATTCTACCACATGTGTAGGCTATAGGGACAAGCAGTTGAAAATGATTCTTCGATTGTCCACGCTGACAGGGCCCACTGTAACAAATATAAATACAAGTGACCGATTGTAAATATAACAAAAAACGTTTTACAATTCACAAGCAAAAATGAGAAATAGTATAGGATTCAAATCTGTACATAAATATATAGTTTTTTAGGGCCTTAATATGCTCAATTTCGTCTGGATGCTTTCGATTTAGAAGCAATACATTTTTAAAAATTTGAAAAAAAATTGAAAGCAATAGTTTTGTTATTATCTGCGATATGAGTCAAACCAGTTTCATACCGTTACGTCACGTTTTAAACTTATTTCTTCAATAAATAGATAGGTAACCCAAACGCTAATTACACTGTACAAGAGAAGGCGCTGTGGTACGAGGTTGACACTATTTTTAATGTCTCAAATGAGTCACAGGCCTGGCGTTTCAACCTAGATATTTTGCAAGTATTTGCCTGTGGCACTATTTGCTTTTTTAGGGCAGAGGGCGCAAATTTATCCATTCTCACCGTGCGCAAAAACGGCTATTCACGACGTTATATACTAAACTGTTAAAATTATATTATTTTTTCGCTTTTTGTACTAATCTTACATAAATTCCAGCAACATTTTCCTAAAATAAGCATATTTTCTTTGAAACTATAATTATTGTAAAGAAATAAATAATGCATTCGACATTCGATACCCGGTGCGCTGGTATATTTAATAATGTGGATTATTGATAGAGGAAAACGAGTGCGCGACTTGCATGGAAATTCGGTTGAAAATGAAAAAACTTTCCTCAGGTGCACTCGCTGCGGACAGACTTTCCCATTAGTTTCGCGCGTCAGGCTCTTGCTTCCACTTTTTCTACTCTGCCATAAGCAAATCATACGTTTGCACAAGTAGGTAAAGTGTAAAGTCAAGCTCATTCTTTCATTCGAAACGAGGCACTCTGAATTTTTCAAAGCTATGAGAGCATATGCATACCTAAAAGTTTGCACTCATATCAAAGGATTTAAAGTGGTTTTTCTTTGACTTTCCAGATCTTTCATATTTCTGTCAACAAATCATGCTTATTCGTATATAAATTGCATCAATTAATAGATTGTGCAAAAAATAGAAGCTCTTGTTTTCTGTACAAAAAAAAAAAAAAATTTTTAGTTACTTGTCTGTCCAAAATATGCTATCTTTAAATTTTTGATCAAGGGTCTTAATCAATCTTAATAAGCATTGATAAATTACATTAGTTTGATTTGATAACTTTCGAAAAATAACATAAATGCGGGCCTTAGTTGGTTATAATAAAATTGAGCCGTTCTCTTCAAGAATAACTTAAGGTGACTTAAGTTGCTTTTGTGGAGAACTTCTTTTTGGATTTTTTTTAGTCTAAAATGCATGTTCCCCTAAGTTTTGGATAGTTTTTTCTTTACTTTTTTTCATTTTTAATTCATTTTAAAAGTGCGTGCGCATGCTCAGATGCTCAATTCACCACAGCTAGGCTCAGTGTGAGTCGCACATCAGGGTTAAACCGGATTTTCGTCATAAAATTAAGCTAGAGGGTAAAATTTCGCATTAAGTTTGGAAAAACTTTGTGAAAGCCGATTTCTGAATTTAAGTTACATTTTTTTATTGAACAGTCCGAATGGTAAAAAATTTCTCAAAATTTTAAGCTACCCTTTTGGTTCAGTCAAGGATTTTCCCATCTGTCAAGACACCAAGAAAACACATTTTGTGTTTACACTTACCTCTACCGAAGATAATATAATGTTCTTACATGTTATTAATAAATCAATTTATAATAATAAAACAATAAATTGGCTATGCATTATTTATACATCTTCGCCAGCCGGGAAAATTATACGTAGTTGAAAAAATTATATATCATTTTTCCGCCTGGCTCTACACTATCTGAATGATTAAACTTTTAATCTTTTTCTGCTTTTTATAAAGAGATGATATTATTCAGGAAGAAATATTTCTCAAATCTGTGATATTTGCTTATATCGACTCAATTTGTTTATTGAATTTGCTCCCTTCTAGCAAGTTGAAGCTGAATGAACACAAAGTATA
Source organism: Andricus quercusramuli (assembly GCA_932178445.1). Classification (NCBI taxonomy): domain Eukaryota; kingdom Metazoa; phylum Arthropoda; class Insecta; order Hymenoptera; family Cynipidae; genus Andricus; species Andricus quercusramuli. The sequence continues at coordinate 56,368 of CAKNXH010055053.1, read as the reverse complement.
TATGAAAAACGCAGTACGATACTTTTCATTTTCCCTTAAAAGGGGTTTTCAGTTACTTATTGTACCTTCCCCGTATCAAGTTTTGCAGTTCTCGTTTCTCGGGCATCCAATGAAAAATAAAGCACAAATTCGCTTCTTGAAAGAAATAATGAAAATGGATTAAAACATAAAATCTTTAAAGAAAAAACAGACAAAGAAATAGGCAGTGCTAATGGTCATTTTCTTGAATGAGAATTATTGAAATTCAGGGTTGTGAATCTGCACTATATCTTAACTGCACTACAATTACACAAGCTATGTAATATTAAATTACAACAGCATTTCTTAGTGAATTATTAACTTATCGATTGCAGAATACAATCACGAGTTCGAAATGAAAAGATTCAGAAATTTGACTTAAAATTTGAAACTTTTATCAATCTGGTAGATTTTTATGGAAGTATAATAAAGTAAAATAAAAGAATACAAATTTGCGGTCAAAAACAAAAAATTTGAAAAAGCAACCTAAATTTTGGAAATTCTATGTAAATGGTAGATTTCAATGAAAGTCAGTAAGAGATGCGTTTTCAAGTCAAAATTTAAAAATTCAAAAAATTGACTAAAGTTTTGAAGTTTTTATCAAATGGGTTGATTCTAAAATCCATAAATTGGATTCAAAATTTAGGAAATTTGACTAAACTGGTAGATTTTCATGAATGTCATAGCGTGGGAATTTTTCGGTTCTCAAAATACCAATTGTGGGTCAAAAATCAGAAATTCAAAAGAATGACTCAAATTTTGAAAATCTTAAGCTAACTTTTTAAATTTTGGAACTTTAATTCCAAATTTCAATTATCAAATTTGAAAAAATCCATTGTACTGACTTTCATGGAAGTCTACCAATTATTTGATCAAGCTTTTCCAATTTGAGTTAACTTTTGAAATTTTTCAATTTTGACCACTAAGGCCGGTTTTTGACTCAAATTATTTTTAGGCCAAAAAATTCGCGAAAATTTCTACATTATCTACTAACAATAAGTAGTGATTTCCACCATAAGCAGACCCCCCCCCCTTATTCACCCCCGCGACCCCTCCAAAAATGATAACAGTACATATGAAATAAGAGTGAAGGTAGTTTGTAGAGAGTTCATAGTGTACTTTATTGAGCAAATATAAGTTTGACAGCTGTTTACAAGCGGTGAAGTTATCATTTTTTGAAGGGTAGGTGGGGGAGAATAGGGGGAGGGTGGGCCGTTAATGGTGGAATTGACTTCTTATTATTAGTAGATAATCCAGGAATTTTTTCGGATTTTTTTGCCCAAAAATAATTTGGATCAAAAACGGGCCATAGAGACCCTCCCACTTGCACTCGGCGACTTGAAAATCCCCCTTATTTTGACTTTTATTAAAATATACCAAGTGGAAAAGTTTTTTAATTCATGCAAACTTATTGAATCATTGAATTTTTGTTACAAATTCGTCTTCTGTGTCTCAAAAAACTTCCTCGTACTGACTTTCATGGAAATTGAACAATAAAATTTTCAAAATAAAGGCACTTTTTGAATTTTCAAATTTTTACCCCAAATTCTTATTCTGTTACTTCAAACCCCGCCTCTTACAGACTTTGACGGAAACCTACCAATTCAATCGAATTTCCATAACTTGGTTGCTTTTCTGAATTTTTTCATCTTTACCTCAAATTCATATTCTGATATTCGATCAACCAACTCATATTTTCTTTCATGAGAATTCAGAAACATAATGAAATTTTGAAAATTATTTTGTCTGAAATTTTTTATTTTGATCCCAAATTCGTATTGTCCGATTTGAAAACCCCTTTATTACCGACTTTAATCATAATCCGCAAATTTATTGAATTTTTTCAAAATTTGTATTGCTATTCTGAATTGTTAATTTTCAATCCCGAATTCGTGTTCTGCAATTCGAAAAATCCGTTGAAAACTAACAAAATTCCACAACAATTCCTGAACATTGCTGAAACTGAAATATTTTCAGCTATAAGAACATTGTGAATTCTATCATTTTTATTATGACCCAAATTAAACATCTTTCAGAATCAATCAATTTCGTTCATGGAAACTAAGTTTTTTCTATAGATTTTCAGCGTTGAACACGAAGTCAGTCTTACAAATTGTCTACCAAGTCAGAATTTTGAGAAAATTGACACCAAAGTGTAAATACTGCGTTTTCGGCCATTTTTTGTGCATTAATAGCGGTTGAACCTGACGTGCTCATACAAAGAGCTTCGACGGTGCATGTGAAAAAATTGTAAAGAGTGTACATGAAAATACAATGCCTAAGCTCTACCCTGAGATGTTTTTAAAGTTCGTAGCACGTCGGGTTCAACTTCTATAAATTCTCAAAAATGGCAAATAACGCGTTTTTTGAACATTTCACAACAATTTCTCAGAATCCTGACGTGATATGTAACTTATGAGACCGGATTCGTGATAAGCGCCAAAAACTCTATTGAAAACGCCTTGTCACTTTCCATTCATATCCAAAAAGCAAAAAAAATGTCACGTAGTGTTATTGTAGCCATATTATATCTAATTTAATTGGAATCTCTTTCATTATTTGCATTATCAAAATTAGTGTCATAAAGATCATAATCCTACAAAATTTTCTTTTCTGAGCGGAATCTCAGAGTATCAAAAACTTTCATCAAAGTAATTGATTAGATTCACTCGCTTGCTTTCATGCAGAAGCCTGCAATATTACCCTCTTCCTAGCTACAGAGAGTTTCCACTCACGAGTACTATTATCACGTGCAATTTATTACGGAAAAATTCATATTTTTCCTTGACTCAGCCTTACCAAATTATGCTGTTTTTCTGACTCGATTTAACCGCGATGTTTCCGAGATAAAATGAAAAGATGCAAATGGGTATACTGGAACAAACAAGTTCATGCCTCGTAACTGCCTGTGGAATAAAGGACGAGTCAAGATTTCATTTACTCATTCCCTAGACGCTCGTTTCGATTGCATACTTTCCCTGTAAGCTCAATTTTGAAAGAGCTTTAGAAGAAAAAAATTAAACAAAGCTTTTAATGAAACTTGAATTAAGCTGTAAAATTTATTCGCTTCCATGCACAGAAAAAACAGAAGTTAAACTTTACATCGATTTCCGGCGAAAGATTCTTTGCGACAAAAATTAACTTCACAGGATAAACTTTACACAAATATCGGTTAAACTTTCTTTTGTTTTTCCATGACAAACACATGTATTTTGAAAGACGCGAAGTTGGCTGAACAAAACTTTACCGCTCTAAAAAATGTCCAGGAACAAATTTTATTCTTAGATTTTTCTGTGTGTAGAATGTAAAGAAGATGATGACATATTATTGAAGCACTTTTTTATGGCAATATATAATTTCATTATACATGGAATGAAAATTGGCACCTAAGTTCTGTAATTTAATATTATTCTTGAACATTTTAAATTGCTGGTAGAAATTATATACATGATTATTAAGTTGCAAAAAATTGTTCTCTCACTTCGTTCGTTCATAACAAAAATTAGAAAAGTCCATTTTGCACTCTGTTGAGCAGCAAGTTTTGTTAAGTTTATGTTTTAAAGCCTGGTTAAACTTTGCTAATAGTTTCCTGATGTCTGTCAACCTAACTATCTGGACAATCAACTTAAACACGACAATCGCAGTTTCTTGTCTATTTTACCCAGGGTAGACCACAAGCAGAACTTTCGTACTTTGAGTTTGACAGACGAAGCAAACACTGTAATCAAGGAGGAAGCCCGGCATACCGGCTGGCGCACTCTCAGCGAAAAGCAGATGGGCTCTTCGACAAGAAATTCCCGAATTTCTAGGGAAGGGAAGACACAAAGAGAGAAAGTGGATAGAGTTTAAAGGAAAAGGGTAGAAAGGCAGATTTAAGATTTTCCATCTGTGAATCTTACATCAACAAATTTCTCGTACTCAAAGAAATGCATTTCTTGGTATGTAGTTACTTAGTAACATCGACGTTTTTATAATATAACTAACTGTTTCAAGCAATGACGAGAACTTTCTTGTCTTATGAATAGGGAGGAGGGATTGATGTGAGAAGTAACAGGTAAGGGAGGGGAGAATAATAGTGGGGATGATGATAGACAAAGACACAGAAGAATCAGAAGGAATTATTTTATGCAAATTTTTCCAACATAATTTAGAGGCAATCATTTTTGCTTGTACAAAGAGAAATTTCTGTGGAAAATGCTGCCGTTGTTTTTTTTTTTTATTGAAGATAAAGTCGTTTTTTGCGTACTAAACGCGGCAACCAGACGCCAAACCTTTCCGTGATATCTGCAACACTGCAATATTCACTGCACAACTTGGCGTCTGGTTGCCGTGTTCTGGACGCCAAAAATAACTTAATATTCAATTAAAAAAAGAAAATGACGCCAACATTTTCCGGAAAAGGCTTTCTGTACAAGACAAGTATACTTTTCTTTATATTATTTGGTCAAAATATTACATCAAACAATTCATCCGTGTAGACGTCATTTGCCAGGTTCTAAACGACGAGTCGTTTGAGGCACCTTGCAGGAGCTGATAATGATTAAGTGAGAAGGGGAGATATACAGGGTGTCCACTAGGGCGTATCAAACAAAATTGAGTTGTTTGCGCGAAGTTCTAATAGCAATGAAAACTTTCTTTTGGGAGTCAAAAACACTCCCCAAAAGTTTCATGAAAAAAAAATTCCTTCTGTCTCCGCATCGTAGATATAGCTAAAAATCACAAAAAACGAAGCACTTCTTCAAATTTGAAAAGCAAGTTCAAAGCAAGTCGATTTATACCTGTATATCGATCATGCCACTAAAATATTTTTTACCCTCCCTAATTGACGTTGAAGTTTCAAAAAATCGAAAAAAGTCTACGTTTTCGCTATTTTCTTAGACTCATGGTAAATTTCTCGACTATTTGACCATATAATGTGTGATATAAGTTAATCAGAATGTATTTTTAATATGTTACACCAATAATATATGCAGAATGTCGATATTAAAATAATTTTTATTGATTTTTGCTCACAAGAAAATATCTAAAAGTGATATATTGCTCTTTATTTCACAACAAAATTAATTTTCGGTATCTAAATAAGGTAAAAATGATTTCAAGTATACCTAGATTTACAGTTGTACAGATAGGAGGTAATTAAAGTAATATTTATCTAGCCAGAATAACGCAGAGGATTGAAAAAAACCCAGAATTCAATTTGATGGTATGATGGTCATATGGTTGATAAGTCAAGAACTTTAAGAAAATAGCGAAAAAATGGAATTCTGGGTTTTTTTAATCCTCTACGTTATCCTGACCGGATAAGAATTATTCAAGTTACCTCCTCACTGTACAAGTATAAATCTAGGTATACTTGACAACATTTTTACCTTATTTAGATACCGAAAATTAATTTTGTTGTGAAATAAAGAGCAATATATCACTTTTAGATATTTTCTTGTAATCCAAAATCAATAAAAATGATTTTAATATCGACATTCTGCATATATTATTAGTGTAACATGTTAAAAGTGCATTATTCTTCACGTATATCAGACACTTCATGGTCAAATAGTCAAAAATATTGCCATAAATTTAAGAAAATAGCGAAAAAGTCGATTTTTTTCGATATTTTGAAATTTCAAAGTCACTTAGGTAGAGTAAACATTATTTGAATCATTTTTCGTTATGTAAGTACAAACCCACTTGCTTCGAACTATTTTTTCTGATAATTTATACATCGAAAATTAATTTTATTGTCAAATAAAGGGCAATATATCGCTTTTAGATATTTTCTTGTAATTCAAAGTCAATAAAAATTATTTTAATGTCAACATCCCTCATATATTATTGTTGCAACATATTGAAAATACATTCTGATTTACTTGTGTCAAACATTATATGGTCAAATAGTCGAGAAATTTACCATGAGTCTAAGAAAATAGCGAAAAAGTCGACTTTTTTCGATTTTTTGAGACTTCAAAGTCAATTAGGGAGGATAAAAAATATTTTAATGGAATTATCGCTATACAGGTATGAATCTACTTGCTTTGAACTATTTTCATTGATAATTTAAATCTGAAAAAAAATTATTTCCTGTTCAAATTTGAAGAAGTGCTTCGTTTTTTGTGATTTTTAGCTACATCTGCGATGCGGAGACAGAAGGAATTTTTTTTTATTGTGAAACTTTAGGGGATTGTTTTTGAGTCCCAAAATAAATTTTTCATTGCCATTAGAACTTCGCGCGAACAACTTTATTTTTTTCGATACACCCTAGTGTCCACGCTGGGGCTTACCGAAAATTATGCAACCCGTCTCACACGCCAATGCTATTCTTATGGCCGTGTATGGCGGGTAGCATACTTTTTGGTAAGCCCCTGCGTGGACACCCTGTATAAGGAGGTCGAAAAAGGGTCAACAAGGAAAGAATAAGAGAGGCAGGAAAAAAATACTATGATGAGGGTAGCAAAGGGGTTTGTAAAGCGGAACATATATGTTGAGGGGACATAATGATACGAGATGAGTAGTTGACGGGATATAGATGATGTTGAGGTTGGGTGATAAAAGTAAAGGAGAGATGAAGAAAGAGGTTGAAGCCAAGAGAAGGAAATGAAAAGGTGTGATAAGGATTAAGAGAGAGAGAGAGAGATGTCTGGATAAAAAGGGGATAATGTGAGGTGAAATAGGGAAGAAAGAGCTTGAAGGAGTGTATGAGAGGAGGAGAATGGAGAACAGGGACAATACAGGGTGTTTTTTTTATCTTGAGACATCAAAATATCTAAAAAAATACGCATCCTATGAAAAAAATATCCGTAATAAAAACTTTATTTTCTAGGGGAAAAGCGACTTTGAGAAAATTTACCCCCCCCCCCCCCCCCCCGGGGGAGGGGGGGGGTTTTAAATTGGGCTTCCCATTTGAATTCACAAAGTTACCCCCACTCCTGCCTTCTAGGGGGGAGGGTGAATTTTTTCAAAATCGCTATTCCCCCTCGAAAATAAAAAGTTTTTACAACGGATATTTTTTTCATAGGATGCATATTTTTTGAGGTATTTTTGAGATATTTTTTGCGCGGCTCGCAAGTTTGAGCGTGCCTAGGGCGCGCGACTGTTGGCTCTCGCGCTTCGCGCTCGATCATATATTTATCTCGCTCCGCGCTTTACGCTCGGTTTCTCTAGATTTTTGAACTTCGTGTTCGACTTTGATGAAAAGAAGAAGTTTATTTGCAAATATTATAAAATTATCAAAACCTCTACATGTGAAGTGATTGTTAAATTTCTTTTTATTTTAGACTGAAATGGAACTTTATTTACTCAAGGTTCTATATCGACCTTAAGGAACACATTCTCATCCAGACACTCGCGCTTCGCGCTCGGTATGTGATTTGAAAATCATTTGAACCTTGCATTCCACGCTCGGTTCTGTGCACCAAATGATAGAAATGAAAAAGTCACGAATAAAACAAAAACTACGCATCTTATCAGAACATGATTCATAACAAATTCGTATCTCTTCTTTGGATGAACAAATTTCGTCTTTGTCAATTTTTCTCATAGCTTGTGTTATTCGTCGAAAAATTTAATTATACTATTTCCAATGCGTTTTTTTACGAATAAAACAAAAACTACGCATCATATCAAAAAGTGAATAATAACAAATCTGGAGATCTTTTTTGGCTGCATAATTTTGTTTCATTCATCTTTGGTCGTATTTTGCATAGTTTGACAGAAAAATGAAATTATTGATTTTTTCATTATTTTTTGTGTGATCAAAATTTGGATTTTTGATTTTTCAAAAAATTCAACAAGTTGTTACGAAAATATTGTAGCGTGTTCAAAAAGAAACATTTTTCTCCTTCTGACTTTTTTCATATAGTACGTTTTTCGGCATAAAATGTTCATTTGCGTTTGTTTTTTGGAATTTTGAAAATGCTATAACTCCGGTAATTTTTTGTTTATCGGCAAAAGTCATTAGGATAAATTGTTCGAGTTTTGGAGTGCTATGAATAGCCGTACATAGAATTTCTGAATTTTGAAAAAAAATGGTCTAGAAAAATTTTCAAAATGCTCTTATTTTTTTAATTTTTATCAAAATTAGCTGGTTGACGAACTTGTTCTTTCTTTTTAGGCCCTTAAAAAGTGTGCCAAAGCAAAATCCAAAATGATTGTTTCTTCTAAAGTTATCGTGCCTACAGACATACTACAGACAGACTACAGACAGACTACAGACAGACTGCAGACAGACAGACACCTTGGTAAAAATCGTTTTTTCTAGCTCAGGGGGTCTCAAAACGTGGAGATTTGATGCAAACCGACCAAGTCAAATTTTACATAAAACCAATAGCTTCTCATTAGAATGAGAATGTAAAAACACCCAGTATAGAGGGAAATATAGTATGTAATATGTATGGTGAGGGCGAGAAAACTAAACGAGAAGGTAATATGGTTGGGATTTGAGAGGGAGAGGGATACTTGATAGGAGAGTGATGAAGAGACTAATATCAAATATGAAAGAATGAGAAAGAAAGAAGTGATCCACTAATGTAAACGTTAAGTGGAGAATGTGAGAATGAAAGGAAGAAGTAGATGAGAATGATGAGGAAGAAGTCATATAACGTGTTAAACGTTAAGTAGAGAAGGTTAGGATGACAGGATGGGAGGAGAAATTGGATGGGGGTGATAGTGATTGTGAGAGAGAATAGTGGAATGTGAAAATGAAGATGAAAGAAGAAAGGATGATAGAGATAAGAGGAGGAGTTAAAGGAGGTGGTGGAGAAGGATAGAATAGGGAGGTGACTTGGGGAAAGCTGGAGGAGAGGATAGTGAGGAGGAGAGAATCATAAGAGTGGTGACCTATGATTGGGGAGTAATGAGGAAGGTGTAGCAGGGGACAAATATGACGGTGAGGGTGGGGAAATAGTTTGGGAAGAGTATTATATAAAGTGAAGATGTTATTTGTAGCAGACTTAGATGTATGAAAAAATGCGAGAGGGACGGGGCGATTAGGGAGCAATGAAGAGAGAAATATCAATGAGGGAAAGGATCAGAGAGAAAGAAGGAATATATACTGGTGAGGTTGAATGTTGCAATCGAAAATCGGGGAAAAAATAGTTGGGGGGGGGGGGGGCGGGGGGTTAACAGTGGTAGAAGGGACGTAATGACTAGAGATGAAATAGATTAGAGGAAGTATGTTGAATATGGAAAACGAGATAAAGAAGTGTTTGTTTAGAGATGTATAGAGAATAGACGACGGTTCAAAAGTTTATAAAGGGAATTTTCAGATGTCACTAAAAGAAAAGAAATTTTAGGTAAGTTCAATCTGCAAAAACTTTCAAAAAAGAACTTTTCCACCAGAACTGACAGATATCTCAAGATATAATACTAATTTACTTTTTCTTTTAGAAACCCTGTGGGATTTCGAAAAATGGATAAGATACCGCAATCTTCTGGTAGATGAAGCTGCAAAGATCGATACGAAAAAAGAAATATGAAATTCTTTGAGTAGAAGCGAAGTTGCTCTCTTGATTCCCAAGACAATTCTGAGTTATTGTACAGGCGCATTACGTAGGCTTCTCAGGCACTGACAGATTAAATGGAAAAGGTACTATTGCACTATTGCACTACCATAACTTCTGAAACTCAACGGCAGAATGAATACGTGGTGCAGAATCTTTCCTCTTGGGTCTTATATTCTTAAAGTTAAGTAGATAATAGAAAGATATTATTCTTCTTGATTTCTGAATTTGTTATTAAAAAAGAAAATACATGTTTAAATTTAAATAGGCTATTTCTATTTTATTATAACATGAGTTAGTGTTTCAATGTAGAATATATCATAGAATATAACTTCGATTCACAAAATTTTATTATATTTAGGCACAGTAATTTTTTGAAAATTCTAATTTTAGTATCAGAATCCTTCACTGAAAAATATGTGTGTCACGAAAATCTCCAGAGAATTGTTGTCGCTTTTCCTCAATGCCGATTGGGTAATTTGAAAAACTTAACGTATTAGCAGAGTAGCGGATTTGCGGAGTAGGTTTCTCGACCAATCATATGTTAGAGATCCTGAAGGGAGAGTTGAGACAATGTGTGTCATCTTTTTAATTGGTAGACGAAACGGATTCGGAAGTCGGCTGAATGCGCGCGTTTTTCCAATCAAATTTTTAATTTGACTACAGGAATTATACAAAAAGACATAAAAAAAAGTTATATAAACATCGTAAATTAAGGTATGTCAAATAAAACTTATAAAATATTTATTAAATAATATCATTTGAGTAAATGAAGGCTTGGTTTGAAGATGAAAATTTTTTGTATCTTCAAGCTATTTCCCGACGAAATCAAAATTAAATTTTGCTTATAATATTACTTATATTCTAATATTCTATTGATTTTCTCTCATAAACCTGTAATGTTGCACTTGTTATCCAATCCTGTCGATTAATAATTCGCAGCGATAATTCGCAAAGCTTTTCATTCTTTGGAAAAGTATTCGAAGGTACACTTTTCCCGCAACACGTGTTGCAGTATGAAATACAGCAAGTCACCATCCACCATGTTTAATATTTTTATCAACTTTTCCATTAATAAATTGCGAACAGTGCGAAAGTACAAACACGGCCAACACGAGGGTTAACAAAACCTCAAATCACTCAATGACATAAACGTCATATTCGGTTCATATCCGGACCAAAGATTCCGGACTTAAAACAATAAACACTTTTGATATAATATAACATATGTATCAGAAATCAATAACATAAATTACGTTTCACGTAAATTCAATGATTTTTCTAAAATTCAAGCACTTTTGCCAAAATATCTATAATTCAAATTTCACCGCCCCTGCTACAACTTCCGATTCCGGGTCGTCTAAAGCACAGTGGAGGGGGTAAGCTGTCTCAACTCTCCCTTGAGGATCTATGGGAATAGTTTAGCCTCTGCGCTCGTGATGTTTCCGAATGTTTGAAAAGTGTTTGAACAGTGAAAAGGAAATTGGTGGTTACATTTTTTACAATAACCAATAACAACGGAAATCAATATATAGTAAGTACTGATACGAAAAAATAGAATATTACTATGTCATTGTTAATAATTTGTGCAAAGAAACTGAATTTGATTCCCCTGCATTTTCTTGGATATTTTCAATTTCTTAAGTACTCTGAATCGCCTGGATTCCTGAAATTCCTAGAATTTTGAGCATCACCTGCATTCTGTGAAGTCTTCAATTCCTCCAATTTTATGAATGTATTGAAATCCTTTAATGCTCTGAAATCCATGAAATTATATAAATTTCCTGAATTCGTTAAATTTTCCGAATTTCCTGAATTCTCTACATTTCTGTAGTTGTTCTGAAATACTTGAAAATCTTTAAATTTCTTGATTTTTTCTTGAATATTCTGAATTTCCCGAATTCCTTGAATATGCTAACTTTCCTGAATTCCTTGAATATTTCGAATTTTTTCGGAATGACTGGGCACAGCCTAAAAAATTATAACGGCCTAATTAATTTTAAAATTCAAACAACTCTTTACGAAGGAGAGTATCAAAATCATTCGATAGAGCGAATTCCGCAGAAAATTCTGAATTACAATTTACATTGGAATTCTCCTGTTGAATTATGTGAAAAGTTTTTTAATATTACGTATTACAATAGATAACTTCCGTATTATAATTTTTCAAGATAGTCTCTTTTCGGTGGAGGATAGAAATAATAATTACTATTTAGTTCTCGAATCTTCATACAGATGAAACATTAATGAACTATTTATCACACAAATGTTCACACGCGAAGTAATGACTCTCCACAAAAATGTGCAAAATTTTTTTTTACTCCAGTTAGAACTATAGTGCGATTTGAAATAAGTTTAAATAAGTATCGAATTAATATGGTAATTAGTAATGTACGAAGTCTACAACAAAATTTCTTCTTATAAGTTTATTTTCTCATGATCACAAGCAACCTATAAGCTGACCACACACCTCTTGGCCCATCCTAATAAACAATTATTAGTATTTCTCAACGAGATGAACGCGGTTCTTCTCCTCGTCCTTAGTGAAGTTCTCATTGATCCTAAAATCATGTAACAAAAGAAACTTGATAACGAAAATACAAAATTAGAGAGAAATATTCATTATATCGGATTAGCTATTATATCAGTTCAAAATAAATAATTATTGACAACAGAAGCGAACAGTATCTAAATTTTTTTTTTCATTTGAAAAGATAATAAGAATTATTGCAGGATAATCACGTAGATTTATAAACTGAATTTCAAGTAAAGAAAACCAATTTGTTTACAATTTTCCTGGAAAATATTGAGACAGCAGCATAGTAATATTCGATTTTATTATATCAGTACTCACCACAGATTGATTCCCGACGTTTTAACTTATTTTGAAAAATATTATAACTACCGCAATTTCCATTTTCACTTTTCAAGCATTTTTTCAAATATTCGAAAACATCACGAGGGCAGACGCTAAACTATAAATACCTGTAGTCATTGCGTGGCTCAAACTTATCACTTTCGGAACACTTTTGAGCAAATTCCCTGCTATCATCAGATTGATCAAAAAAACCTACTCCGCGAAAACGTTACTTTGCCAATCAGTTTAAGGGAATCGACGAAGAATATGTCACATTTGTGTGCATAATAAAGCTCAAAATAATGTTAGATTTACTTATATAAAATTGTATTATTTAACCAAAGCCAGACATATTCAGCAGAATTAAAATTGATATTTGACATGAGTAAAACTAAGCTTATTGTCAACTTGCAATAAAGAGTTGTATTTTCGCAACAGGTAATAAATTACCATTGTTAATATTCTCATTGCATTATTTAAATTGGAGTAATTATTTCTAAAAACCAAAACATATGCAAAAAGATACATTTTGAACAAAAAATAATTATTTTTCAAACCAAAAAGGGGATTTTCAAACAATAAATATATTTTAGGCGAAAAAATTAATTTTTAACTAAAATAATTAATCTTAAAAATAAGCTGTTAACCCAATAGTTGAAATTTCTACCCAAAAAATAAATTTTCTACCAAAGAAGACAAATTTTTAACATAAGAGATGAACTTTCAAAATAGTAGCTCAATTTTCAATCAAACAGATAAATTTTCAACCACAAGGAATAAATGTCTATCAGAAAAGATAAATTTTCGAAGAAAAAAAGTAGAATTGTTGAATTTTCAGTTAAAAAAAAACCTCAATTAAAGAAATGAATCTTAAACCAAAAAGAATTATTTTCTACCAACAAGAAATTAATTTTTAACAAAATACATGAATTTTTATACCAATTTTGGATTTTCAGAGGAATGTTCTGCCTAATAGTTAAATTTTAAGGAAAAACAATCAAATTTCAACAAAAAGGACGAATTAGTCACCAAGAAGATTTATAGTCTGCCACAAGAGAGAAAGTTTCAACAAAATACAGACATTTTCAAGCAAACAGTTGAATTTTCAACTGGAGAAGATAAATGTTAAACCAAACATGGAATAGTTAAATCTAGTTCCACTTTCAACTAACATGAACATTGAACCAAAAACGCTTCTTCCTCTGAAGTGTCATCTTATGAAGTGGAATTTGTCATATTACAGGTATAAGGTATAAATAGAAGCTCAAATTTTTAATAGAACTAGCAAAAATTAACCGCTTGTGGTAAGTTTTTATTTTAAAAACTATTATTAAAATGTAAGTAATGCAATGGAAATATAGAGACATGGTTATTATTGATTTATTGTGAAAATACCATTTTGACTGTCAATTAACAAAAAAGTTACTCAATTGTGCTGGTGTGAAATATAAATTGAAATACTGTTGTATGAGCCTGCCTTGATTAAATAAAATGTTGCATTATAGATCTTGAATTTTTCTCAGTTTTATAAATGTTAAATTTTTCTTACTGTTGAACTTCAAAAAGAAAATTTAGATATAAAAATAAAATAATATTTGTGTGATAAATATGTCCAGAAAACATGGTAAATGGAATCACATCGAAGATTCAAATCGAATTCAAATAGTAGAATTTTATTCTACTCTGATGAACAGTTCATCCGAAAAAACCTTGAAAATATATTTTTTATGTTTTTTAACGTTGAAAAATATTAAAAGAACGGTACGTATAATTACACATACGGATTGACATATTTTGTTCATAAGAAAAATAATGTTCTAATTCGGAAGAATTGTATAATAAGTAAATAAAAAAATTGTGCCATTCATATTGAATTCACTGGAATTTTCTCGTTAAAATGAATAAACATCTGTAAATCACAACGTTTTCAAATCATATAAAATTTTCTGTAAAATTTATAAAAAATGTAACACGCACAATGTTCCGGTTTAGAGTTGAGAGACTAAATGAATTTAAATTCTGAATTAGATTATTTTCGTCTTCTTAAAATAATTAAAGCTTAGCAAAAACAAAACTTTATCACTGCAATCAAATACGACGATGAATTGAATAACATTGATCATCTTTAAAACCGTGGGTTCAGAAATAAAGTTATGATCCAAAGTTATATTGTAGGAGGAGGTAGGTGGACTTTTTGTCATAATGAACTATCAATTAAAATATACTATTATTAACAATATTGAATTACTCACTATTCAATATTTGAAATATAATAATTTTATACAATATAGGATATCTGATTAATTTAGCTAGTTAATTATACGTTGCAGTCAAAGACGCTACAATCATCTACGACAAAGCTTAGCTAAATTACGAATTCTGGTGTACTTAAATGGTTTCATTAACTTTATTAAAAGCTTGCTTTGAACCCTTCATATAAATTTGTAACGTTATACGTGTATAATTTTACATTTTAATGAATAAATTACAATTAATATCCATGCAATTGGTTAATTATCTAAAATGTTAACACTGCATATATGGGAAACTTTAAGTTCCCATAAAATTTTAAACCTTAAGTTGAAATCCTAACCACAAACATTTTATTTCCTTTTTAAAATTACCAGGGTCCCTACTTTCTGGAATAGCAGGGAAAACAAGGAAAATACAGGGATTTTTTTAATGAGGAAGTCACAGGGAAAACACAGGGAAAATCGACAACCGTTGCACTTAGAATTATTTCTTCGCTCCATCTTCAGTCCGCAGCAATAATTTTCAGAACTTAAATAAGCTCCGAGCCCTTGGTTCAAAGAGAAACCAAGATGAATCAAAGATCAAGAAACTAAAGAAGAAATGAGATTCCCAACATTTTTACCCACCTAAAATAGCTTTGATTTGACTGAGTGAGAAACCAGAGATTGTAGGATTAAAAA
The DNA here is from genome assembly GCA_932178445.1 of Andricus quercusramuli. Taxonomy (NCBI): domain Eukaryota; kingdom Metazoa; phylum Arthropoda; class Insecta; order Hymenoptera; family Cynipidae; genus Andricus; species Andricus quercusramuli. Next base: position 41,069 of record CAKNXH010055053.1, on the reverse strand, counting down.
TTTTTAAATCTCTGTTCTGTACTATTATTCCTACAGATGCCTTCCCTTTCTAAAATAATAACCGAAATTTTGTTTTCATCACTCAAAATATATCGATTTACCATTAACATTGCGAAAAAATGAGCTTCAAAAGAGACAGGGAAAACCAGTAAAAGACAGGGAAAACTCAGGGAAAACACAGGGAAAAAAAGAAGAGGGAACTGGTGGGCGCCCTGATTACACATTACCTGACACACGTCACCATTTTTGTTCGAATTCTGTTTAATTAAGAGGAATGTATTACTATTTAAATAATTGTAATATTTATGGGGAGTGTCTACACGTACCGAAAAAGCCGTCTATTCGTACCAAACTTTCGTTACAAATAGCTTCTTCTCTAGCTCCCTTATTCGTACTGAAAAAATCTGGCTATTGGTACCGAAATTTTTGGTATACGTAGCCACAGCCATATTTAAATGACACGTGTAAAGAATTTCCTGAAATGATAAATTTTTTGTTGAATTGACAGCTCTATGCATATATTTGTGTTAAAGAAGAATAAATGAAATACGAGACTATCGAGGCAGGAAATTTCTGTTTTTGTTGCCCTCTCATTTGACCCTATAGAAATGTATAATAGAGACATCGATCTCCACTTTTTCAACCACAGTTTCCATTTCAAATAACTAATATAAAGCAGAATCCGAAAGTCTGGCTGTAACAAAAAAAAATATTTTCTGAATTTGAAAAATCCAGTCACCTTTAATTGAAAACCACGTGATTTAAAAAGAAAAGAATTAACATTTCCTATAGAAATAATCAGGCACTTTTTACTGATTAATAATGCTGACCTGGTTAAGTATTTACAGTTGAACATGATGTAAAATGATAAATATGCTCAACTGACTCGAGCGTCAAATTCTCTTTCATGTATATTTAAAATTAAATTATCGAAAAGATTTGATATAGGATAGTATGCGTGAGCACGGCTTAATATGCAAGGTTGATATAGTAATTTCATTAACTGTGTGAGCCAGAATAATTGTGTGTCGACCATGCATTTACTGTTTTATTAATCCGCTGCGGTATTTAATGCACTAATCGCATAATAATAAAAGTTAATAATGTCATATCAATATAATGATCATAATAATTATTATTGAATACAGATTCGAGACGCTTTTCAAACAAAAACATTAATCGAAGATAAACCTCTTAATTTGAACATTTAATTTAATTTCGGAAAAATATTTTCAGTATAAATTTTCTTTAAGTGACAAAAATTGGGCATTTAGCTTGTTTGAATCAAAGCTTTTTCTTAATGACTCCACAGAACATTTCCTCTATAGTCGAATATATTTTTCCACAGGGTGCCCATCGATTCTTAGGGAACAAATGTAATGTCTTTTCCAGGTTTTTCTGGAATTTCATTCTTTATTGGCCAGTAATTTCGTTAAGAGGCCAGAATTCGTCCTCCCCTATGCCTTTCCAAGAAACCAGAATCATGAATAAACAAATTCTTAATTTTTTGCATTTTCTTTGTGAAATCTTTGGGAATATTTAAAAATCTTTGTAAAGTCTATGAAATCCTCTATATATTTAAAATCTCTTGAAATCTTTGTGAATTCGTTAAACTCTTTTAAAGTATTTTAAATCTTTGTGGATACTTAAAGTTTCTGTGAAGTCTTCTGAATATTTGGTAGAATCTTTGAAATATTTGTAGAATCTTTCTTTAATCTCGGCTTGTGAAATCTTTTGTGTTCGTTTAAAATCATTGAAATCTTTTGAAATCTTAAATGTGTTGGAACCTTTCCAAATCATTTAAAAGCTTTGGACAGTTCTAAAATATTTGAAATCTGGTATGCTGTACCCTTCTTGAAATCTTTGAAATTCATGAAATATTTTGAAATCCTTCTGAATTCTTTGAAATAGTTGTAAAATCTTTCTGAAAACTTCAGTATTCGTTCGAAATGTGTGGAATATTTAAAATGCTTGTGAAATTGTTTAGAATCTTTGAAATCTTTTGGAATCCGTTTGAAAAATTCGTTCGTAATCACTGGAATCTTTATGAAATTTTAATGAAATATTTGAAATATTTGAGAAATCTTCCTGAAATCCGTTGTATAAACTTGAAGTTAGTAAAATATTTGTAATCACCATGAAGCTTTTTGAAAGCTACAAAATTTAAAGTCCTGTCAATTCTTTCAAATGTTGTGAAATCTTAAATAATTTTGAAATCTTTTGAAAGTTTTAAAGTCTTTGTGAAATGTTTGAAATCTTTTTAATCTTCTTCTTTATTCATAATGTGTCCCCTAAGGGCTTACATGACTTCCATTTCTTACAACGTTTCCTTCTACATGTTTCATAAAATCTTATCCTTACTATTTACAGTTATTTACAACTATCTACAGAGAATCTTAAATCTAAAGCCCTAATTCTATTTTTGACGATAGCGCAATTTGGGACGTGTTAGCGAACGAGTGAGCGAGTGATCGAAAGCGAGAGTGCAAGCGAGAGAGGGAGAGAGAGCGGTAACGCAAACGCATCTTAATTTACTTATGCTATTACATAACCATTACTTACAAATCTTTACGCTTCTAATTTAAGCGACTTCCGTTTCCTTTTTCTTTCACTTCTCTTGTACCTTCATTTTGCCATTTTTTTGCATCCATTCTTTCATTCTTTTTCATTTGCTCCCCTAGCACCCTCTAACTCCTTCATCCACTCTTCCCCCAAACCATCCTCCCCTGGAATCTTTACCACATTCTCTTGCAAGCTTCCTTTATCTTCCATTCCTCGCCTACGTCCTTCCCATATATGCTCCCATGTTTCCTCTCCCCATTCACAGATTCTTCACATCCTGTTATCTTTCTTTTCCCAACACATACTTGCCCTTACCTCGGTTCCCAATCTAAATCTTGCAATTCTGGTCCATCCTTTTTCTCTCCCCATCCCTTTTCTAAATAGTCTGGTACTCCTTTCTTTTTTATCATCTTATACCATATATTATATTTTGATTCCTCAATCATCCCCCATCTTTCTATTAATTGTCTTTCTCTCTCCCTTTTTTCAACTCCGTCATAGTTGACTCCAGTCCCGTCTTCTATATCTCTAGCCTTCAAGAACTTCCTCCTTTCTTCCTCCCATCTCGTTAATTCCTTCCTTAACTCCCTCTCCTTTCTTCTACCTCCATCAAACACTTTCTCGCTAACTCCCCTCCCTTCCCCTCCCACAGCTTCGTCTCAAAATTCCAGGCCCTCTTTTCGGCTCTAGTACTAAATTTATCCCTTTGCGCTTCTTCTGTCACCATGTATCCCAGCGTCCTCCAGTCTACCCCTAGCTTCCACCTTATATACCTTTCTTGTAAACTTTCAATCTCTTTCCTTTCTTTCCATCCACATATCTCTGCTCCATGACCTAATACCGGCCATACCAGCGTATCAAATAACCACATTCTCCTTCTCCAATTTTTTTTAAACCTTTTCTTCCCTATTCCCCATATCTGTTTCATTACCCCTGCTGCTTTTTTTATCCTTTCTCTTATATAAGCTCTATGATCTCCATTTGCTTGCAAGGTATATCCCAAATACTCAAACTCTTTCACTTCTTCTAATTTTTTCCCCTTTCATCTCCCAGTACATTCTTCCTTTCTTCCTCCACGTTTTCTGAGCCTCATTATCTTTGTCTTTTCCACATTTAAATTCAAGTTTTCTCCATCTAAATATTTCTCTAATCCTGTAATTTAGCCCGACATCCCTTCTTCATCCTCTGCCATCAACACTATATCGTCTTCGTATGCCAGTGTATATATCTTTTCGTTGCCTATCCTAACTCCTCCCCACCATTTGTTTCATTTGTTTTATCCAAGTCTGATATTATTATATTAAATAAAAGTGGGCTCAGAGGACATCCTTGCCTTACCCCTCTCGCCAAATAGAAACCACCTCCTACTTCCTCTCCTACATTTACCTTATTTTTTGTCTCTCTAAAAATTTCCGAAACGAACACTGCTATCATTGCCCCTTCTCCCTTTTAATCCACTTATTTACTAAGTAGTTCAGAAAATATATATTGTCCATTACCCCCATCCCTTTTCTGAACCCAGTCTGATTCGATGGCTCCAGATTTTTCTCCACAACTTCTTTTTTTCAACCTGTCCGATAAAACTCTCGCATATACTTTATACAGTGTTGGCATTAGTGTCACTCTTCTATAATCTTCAACCTCCTTCCCTTTGCCTTCCTTCACTTTTGGTATTACTACTCCTTCTTTCCTTAACTCTGGCCACCCCTCTCCTCTCCATACTCTATTGCACATTATCCATGCCCATTCCTTGAATTCTGTCCCCCCATATTTCCATACTTCATTTGGAATTCCCTTCCTCCTTTATCTCCTGTTTTCGAATTAAAATCACCTCCTATTATAAGCCTAATCTCTTGCTTATTTTCTTCCATTACTTCTCGCACCTCCTCTGGTTTCTCCTGCATATCACCATTCACATAAACCCCCACTATCTTCCACCTCTCTCCTAACATATTTATCTCTTCTACTATTAATCCTTCTTTATGGTCTTTCAACTATTTTTTATCATTCTCTGTTATACATTTGTTCCTCACTCCCATCATTATTACTCCCATTGCTCTGCCCTTTTTTATCTTCCCCTTTGCATTTTGAACCTGCCATTTGTAACCTCTTAATAATCTTCCCCTTACTCTTTCCCATCCCTTTTCATCCAGCCACGTCTCCATCATTACTACTACATCCCATTGTGTCAAATTTCGCATAAACTCTCTATCCTTTCTTTCTAAGCCTGCTATATTCCAGTAGCATATCTTCCAATCTTCCCTACTTTCGTTTCTCGTCTCCGTTTCTTTCTCACTATTTCTTATTTCTTTACCTCCCGTTTCTTTCTCTCCAAGTTTCCCGATACCTCATTTTTCACTAACTCTTCCCTGTCCTCGTCCCAATTCCTCCATACGCCTTCTATCTGTATTCTCCCATACTTAACCCATGTTCTTCTAACCTTTTTTCTTTCCTCTTCCGCTATTTTCCTTAACTTATAATGCATGTTTCTTTCTACCCATGACAAATCGTCCTCCATTTTCTCCGAGCTTCCATATAACACCCTCTTCCTACCCTTCCCACTTCCTCTATCTCTACCTTAGCATCAATCCTTTTTAGTGCTTCTTCTACTCCTTCCATCACCTTTTTCCCCTCTAATCTTAGACCCTTTATCACTATGTTTCTTTTTCTTTGTTTTCTATTCTTTGTTCTATTTTTCTCAGTCTTTCCTTCTTCTTATTCCCACTCTCCCCACCTCCAAACTCACGGTTTGAGCTTTCAATTTTTTATATTCTACCTTCCAACTTATCTACCTTTTTATTAGGCTCTTCCTTCTTTTCTAGCCTTTGCTTCATTATCTGCATCCTTTTCTCTAACTTTTCCCTGACTTCTTCCCATTTCCTTATTTCTTCCTTAAGTTCGGCCATTTCCTGTCTAATTTCTTTTCTTATTTCCTCCACCCTTTTCTCCTGCTTATCTTCATACATCCCCATTACTTCTATCATCATTTCGGGCGATTCTTCCAATCTTTCTTTTTCCATCCGATCTTTATCCTCAGCTCTGTCTCTTTCTGTCCCCTTATTTTTCTCATCGATTTTTGAATTTTCCAAGCTTGCCCCTATATCTTCCTTGTCTTCACTGCTTCCCCTCTCCCCTCTCTTCCTTTGGATGAATGCCTCAATCGATCCCACGCTCTTCGCCCTCAATCTATCCTTTTCTATCGTTTTACTATACTTTCCCCTTGCCCTCCTTTCTATGTTCTCCCCTTTCGGTGTACTGAAAACTTCCTCATCTGAATCCCTGCTTTCCTTACTAGTATTCGCTCCGCTAGCCATGAATCCAATTCAAACGATCCCGCCTTCTATCGTTTTCTGTCTCTATCTATCATCATTGTAAAAGCTTTCAAAGTCTTTGTGAATTCTTTTGAAATATTTGCGAAATCTTTCTTAAATCTTTGTTTGTGAAATCTTCTGTATTCATTGAAATCTTTTAACTATTTGAAATATTTTGAAATTCTTTCAAACCTTTGACATCTAGTGTACTGTAGCCCTTTTCAAAACTTTGAAATCCTTTCAATATTCTAAAAGTTTTACAATCTTCGTGAAATTGTTGTGAAACTTTTGAAATATGGTGTAAATTCAAAAATCGCTTGGCCAACCTCTCGAAAAATTCGTTTCATGGCCATGGTTCATTCTAATTCTGACTTTAACATTCTATCATGGCAGAGAAAAAATTAAGAACTTATAGAATTATTCACAATATTCAAGACTGTTCATTGCAATCTATAAACTAATGAGTACAGTCTACAAAAAGCGCCTTTAAATCTCCTAATTTATTATGTAATAAACCAAAGATAAATAATATATTGATGGATAAAAACTTTTTACTTGCAATATTTATTCTACACAAGATGATTTTTTCAGAATAGACTAAAAGATTGAAATTACTCTTTGCATTTCAATAAAATAACTGTTTTGAAAGCCAGAAAAATAATCCAAATTCAAGGTTCTCTTAAAAAATTCAAGGAGATTTCCAAGAAAAGTAAGTTCTTTTTGCATAGATTTTTTTACTGAAATATTTTATATTGTGGTGTCCTGTATAATAGCAGTAAGTTACCGTTACAGATTTTTCAACCATCATGGAAGATTCTTAATAAATTCAATCTGTAACAAATAGTATTTCAGAGGAACTTCTTTTGTCTTAACTAAATTTCCTACTTCCGTAGTTTGTGGTGAGTTTTTGGACAAAGTATATTGTAGTTTGTCAGATACAATATATTAGCACCTTATATAAAAGCGATAGTCATAGCAGATGAAATTAATTGCTAGAGATATGTGATCTACACGGAGAAAATTTGGTTAGGAAACTTTACCAAACTTTTGAGTAAAATTGGGATATATGGACTAAAAGGAGAATGTTTGACATTATTGTAATAATTTGTGACGTGCAAAAGGTTCAATAATACATGGCAGTTCGGTAAACTTTAATAGCGCAGATTAAAGTTTCCAAATGTACAGTAAATATTTTCAAAAGTAAACATTAATGCACGCCGTGTAATTATTGAGAACTATTCTGTCATACATTGAGGAAAAATTGGATAAAATTTCATATTAGTTGAGTAAAGTTTGCAAATGTAAAGTCAAGCAAACTTTAAATTATGCAATGTTAATGCTTCCCTTAAAATCGGTTATAGAATGACAAATTTTGGTGAATGTTTCTAAGTAAAAAATGTATTATATACTCGAAAGTTTGGTAAAGTTTAAAATCAATTCTAGAGAAACATTGATTTTTGATATGTCACTGTTTCCACCACATTGCATGAAAGTTTATCCGCTGTGGAATAGATTTTAATTTTTACTACGTTAGACTTTATTCGACAGTTTGGTAAACCGACATTCGAGTCGCAGTCGCCCAGCATCTCCCACCACTTCCCAAATCTTGCAGGATCGTATAAAAGTATTAAGCACCTCGAAGATATTTACCATTTTTTAAATTATGAATAAGTTGTTCAATTTTCAACCTATTCATAGTTCTCGTTGGCATTTAGTATTGGATAATGCATAATAGTTCTACAATTGCAAAATAAAGTTGGAGTTGATTTAGGAAGGTTATTACAAAGTTGGTTACCATGGATCGAAATTGACGCCTCTGGCGTAAGCCTTAGTGATGCTATTTCAGTGCTTTTTGCCATGTTAGTGTTTTCCTTACAAAATTTGTAGTTTTTTTTTCATTTAGTGGGATGAAAAAATTATATTTCAATGAGAATAAGAAAGCTTCGATCCAAAAAAATAATCCTGTTCCGAGAAAATCAAAATTGAAATTCGCGGTATCACGAAAAAAAAAGAAAGTATATATTTTTCCTATTGCATGATACAATTTTTTTTAAATATAAATACTAGAAGGTTAAAGAAATCAATACTCTGTTAAAATTTGATCTAAATATGAACTTAGATTTCATTGAATTTTGTTTTTAAATTATTGTGTCAATAAATGAGGTTTGGAAAAAAATCTTTTTACCACAACTCTTACTATAGTATAATTTTGCAAAGTTTTGTATTGATAACAGAAAATTCAGTTTCAAAAATAAGAAATAACAAATTTTTAAAAACAATTTCTTAAACTGAAATTTCTCATACGAAAAATCGAATAAAAACTTTTCATTAAATTTACGTCGCTATATAATTTTTTTGAGAATTCTTTTGCTAAAATCTTTTTTCATATTTTTTAAAATATTTTTTTACCATACAGTGTAATAAAAGTTTTTGCTAAATCTACATCGTAAAAATCTTTAAAGAATATATGAATAATTATTCAACAACAATGTTTTAAATAATTTTGTATTTTTACTCAGTGTAATTGGAAAAAATTTCATTTTTACAGAAATTTGTATATAATTTGATTAATCATAATAACATTTTATATAATTTGTCAACTGCGGTATTAACCAAAGAGTAACTCTTTCAATTGTGCATTGCGTACCTACAAGAAATTATGTAATTTTTGCAGATATAATCAAATATACTGATAAGGATCACCATTGTGTACATTCTCAAAGAAAGTCACAATTAACATATATATAATATTTTTATACAATATATGCTAATTTCCGACGAAAAAAAAACTAATATAACCTAAAGTTGTTCATAATCCTAAGTTTAATTTTTAAGTAAAATGAATTTAATTTTAAATAACCGATTTCTGGTAAAAAGGGTTAACATAACCTTAAATCGTTCCAAAATTGTAAATCTTCTTTGAAGCCTATATCAAAATTGCCGGTGAAAATCACTAGCCTAAAACCTATAATGAAACAAAAGTTTTAATCTTCTTTGAAATCAAATGATTTTTCATTAAAAATACCGTTTTTTCACTCAAAATTCTTGGTCTTAAACAGCAACATAACCTGGAATGGTTGAAAAGTTCTAAATCTTCTTGGAAATTTTATAAATATAATTTATTTTAAACAAAGTCATTGGTTTTAAATTTAATGATTTGTCAAAAATAACGATTTTAGATAAAACAGGTCAACATAAGCTATAGTTGTTGAAAAATGGTACATGTTCTTTGAAATCTAATAATTTTTTATTAAAAATACTAATAATTCTCAATGAAAAACACAAACATAAAATAACAGAAAATTATTAAGAATTGTAAATCTGTTCCAAAATCCAATGACTTTTTTGCAAGATGATCGATTTTTTGTGAAGAACGTTAATATTATTTGAAACTATTCAAAAATTTGCTATCCTATTTGAACTATAGTGATTTTTTCACAATACCAGTTTTTGGTATAAATCGTTAACCTAACCTACAATTGTTAAAAATCAGAAATCTTGATGATTCTTGTTTAAAAATGCTAATTTCCAGTTTAAAAAAATTACACAACCTAAAATTTCAAATAAATTTCAAGTCTTTGAAATGTTTTGATTTTATAATATTTTTTTTTCACCCAGCGAAAAGTACTAATATGAAACATGTGTAATATTTTCAATAATTTATTAGCCAATTTGAAAGTTTTAATTTAATTGCTTAAAAGTAATGAATATTCAAAAAGCACAAATCGCTTTGGGTAAAATTCATATGATTTTCATTCGATTAAAATTTTTAAAAGCTCATTCTACTCCTTGAAAGGTCCTTTACAATTGTATTCATCACGTTTTTATTAAATATCATATAGAAAATTGTTTTATTTAAAACATGACTAAATAAAAGAGTTGTACGTATTATTTTTAAATAAAATAATTTCTACGAAAACGAGACGAATATAATTGTAAAGAAACTTTCGGGAAATGGAGTGAGCTTTTGTAAATTAAAATGAAATGCAAATGACGTATTTCGCCTAAAGCAGATGCAAAAACAGAAATAGTTGTGCAAATAACTACATGTCATAACCATGTAAGTGCAATTTTTTTGAAAACACGTTTTATTGGCTTAAAAATTCTCTAAAATTCTACCTGACATTGTGGTGAAAGGATATATCCAAATTCGAACGATAGTGTGATTTTATCTCGATAAACTGTGATCAATCATACGAAAATTTAAATCTTTGTATTTGATTACATCCTTTTATTGTATTAAATAGTTACAAAGACCAAAGTTAAAAGAACTGATTTTTAAAAAGATACAAAACAACTTCAAGTAATGAAAAGTCAAATAACAGAAATGAAGAATTGAAGAGCATAAATTTTAAAAGTGGTGTAAGAGAGAAAAAGTTAAGTAAATCACATTTTGTGTAAAGATCTTTAATTTTTTATATTTACATATTTTATGAGTGATTGCCGTGAAGTTGACAATTTTAGATAATATGATTTTCGAAAACAACAAAATTTTCAAACGGCCTCAAATATTTTTTAAAAATGAAGGATTACCCGAGAGGGTATGAAAATATAAAAATAAAATATCAAGGAACGTATTTGTGATGTATATGAATTTTACGCAAAAAACCTGTGGGACAGATTTTAAAGAGATTTTGAACATCCTTAACGGAAGAATATTTAACTCTACTTTTAATTTTTATCTTTTCCAAGTTAATATAAGTAACATCTGTAAATTTCACATATTTAAAAAATGGTTTAAATATGATTTGACAATTTTTCATTTTAAATTTGTAGCTTCAAATAGGTGCGTAGCAAGACATTTTGCATACTTTTTTATTTATTATTTCTAAACGAAGTCGTCCAAAATTTGGAAACTTTATTGAATTGTGCTTTGATATCATTTTAATACCTTACTCAGATAATATTAGAATCAAGTTAATATCCAAAGAAAAGGTGGAAAATTACTCAGAATTAAAGTGGCAATTACAAAATACATATTCCAAAAAATATAGATCTTATAATATAAATCTTTTTATGAAAACTTTAGTCACGGCACTGGTCGTTTCTCACAAGCGCTGAATCAATTCCTCTAGTTAGTATATAAGGAAGTTCCAAATTTCTCCTCTCAATGTGAAGCGTGCGTCAGCGTAGTTACGTCGAAAGCGTCTTATATATGTGTAGTATTATATTAGGGTTATTTATATGTATGTTATATGTGTTTGATAAGGTTTACGTGTCGTCAGTGTAATTGTAATGAAATTGTATTCTGATTGGCTGTAACTGACTCATGTGTATGTGAGTGTATGCTGTTGACTGTGTATAAGTTTGTTTTTTTGATTCACAGAAGGTTACGGTTTACCAAACTGCCAGTTAAAGTTTCTCGAGCGTCAGTGACTCCTTCATGCCTTTTCTGTAAACCCACTTATATTTTGTACCAAGCCCTCGACCGCGTTTTACCCAATTGTTCAGTAATCTTTATCTGAAGTTTGATATATTTTACAATTATGTGCATTAAAATGTCAACTACCAAGTACAGTATTAATTAAAGTACAGTTCAGAAGATATTCGTGTCAGTTTGTCGCACTTTCATGTTTGTTAATGAAGTATTACCGAATTTCGTCTTACCAAACTAGATATGAAACTTTATCAAAGTGTCCATATGTCCCAACTTTACCCAACTGAGTTTGGTAAAGTGTCTCGAAATATTTTTCTCCGTGTAAGTTTCAGGTTAAAACTTGAAGCTATAGTTGGAGTTCAATCGTTGTTGTATTTCTATGGCATGAAGTTACATCAGACAACTGGAACTGAAGTTTCTGTCGACCAACAAGCCATCAAGTATTATTGTAACTGAAGTTTCACTTGAAAATTATAGATAGATTAGTTTCTGAAACTTCCGTATTTTTTGCACGTACCTAGAATTATTGGCAGTAATCAATGTCTTCGGACAAAATTATTTGTTGATTAACTAATTGACCTAAAGAATAACGTCCTGATATTTTTGTGAAATCACCCTCGTACTGACACCGGTCCTAATTTACTTTCAGTTTTAGGTCATACCAACGCCTAAAACCTACAGCATCCTAGTACTGACACTGATTTAAATTTACTTTGAGCAGTGCTGAATTTTTTTTCTCATCCCCATCTTCTGCTAATGAAAAAGAATTTTTGCATAAATCAATGTGCTTGTACACTAGGATTTCCTGATTCACCTTACGGATGAAGCTCTAACATCGTCAGGAAACTAATTCTGCAGTAAGACCGATCTGAATTTACTTTGACGGTGTTAGAAATATTTGTTCATCCCCTACTAAGATCGAAAATTTTCCACAGTATTGAAAGTTGTAGTCCGCACTGATTTCTTCAACATCTTAATCAGAAGATTAAGTTCCAATATCCCTAGAAAATTATCCTTGTAGGAAAACTTATCTAAATTTACTTTGAGGGGTGTTGGAAATTTTTTTTCATCCCCTACCAAGAAAAATCGAAAATTTTTCACAGTTATGAAAGTTGTTGTCCTCACTAACTTTTGTATCATCTCACTGAACCATGGGAATATGTTTAAATATATTTGTGAAAAATTGACATTAGTTAACGTACGTATTCATTGCCTCGTTCAACCTAGCTATCTTCATTGTAAACTGCAGTTCATTGCAGAATTACAAAGGGACGAGTATATTCATGGGTTGTGAGGGGTGAATCTAGCGTACTGACAAACCTTAGTTTGCTTTCCTTGCAGTATGCAAGAGGCAATTTAGGTACAAACGTGCAGCGGCTCAATGGGTCGAATCAGGAGCGAGATCGAAGCTGACCGCATAGTTATTTGCTCATTGTCAGACAATATCTGATCAAAATAGATGGCTTATTTCTGCTTATTTTACACCTTTAATTTCCAGTACAGATTCAATCGTTTCTGTGATGCTCACAACAAATGTTCAAAACGTGAACGAAAAGCGTGTGACATTTTTAAACTTCTAATTCCTGAAAAAACTTATTGGAAAAATTAATTTTTAAAAGCTATACAAATTTAAAAGTCTACAAATTGTCTGAAAGTCGAACATATTTTTGTATATAAATATAAAACCTTTATTTCTTGATTCCGGTAAAAAAAGTGGTTTGTTTTTACTTCCTAATAAAGCTCGACTCACTTACACTATTTTGGTTTCTCACTGCAAAATCTCAAGATCTCTTTCTTCACGGCACCAGTTTTATGTATCCTGTTTCGGAATAGGATGACTTCATGCTGTTATTTTCAATGTGAAACAAATGACTCTGGGATCCCACTAGTGGTCTCATTTTATAATTAGGACCATTCGAGACGGGTTCTTTTCTGCTTTTTATTTTATTACTTCTAAAATTAGCCCTGAAATATACTTTTTTACAGTGCATCAATATTTTTCAAACATAAATCTTTTTTTTTGGCCACCCTAGATGCGTAAATTGAAGGGGAGACAGCTAAGCGGTGCTGCTAATTCCAATCATGCTAATTTTACAGGAGGAGTAAAACCCCTTTCTAGAAGAACAATTTATAACCGATTAAGTAAATTTTTGTGGTCAAAAAACAATCAGTCGGTAGCGCAAATACTATGTCTTAGGATAAAAAATGGTTAAACCTTACTTTTTAATAGGTGTGAAGTAGGTGTAAAATGCGAGAAAGTATGATTTTGGAAGAAAACTCAATTTCGTCAAAAAGTGGCCTTCGTACAGTTTAGTTGTTCCCACTTCAATTATTTCATCACACCACTTCAACATCTATTGGGTGATAATTATTCATTATTATAATTATTAATAATTATAAGCTAAACGGCACTAAATCCAATCAACATTAGGAACAATTTACAACCGATTGAGAAAAATTTTTTTACATTCTCATCAGAGAAGGTATTAGATTTGTGTGAAATTTGCCTCTTCCCCTAGTTTTTGTGAAATGTCCACGTTTTGAGACCCTCTGAACCCGAAAAATAGGACATGTCTGTCTGTGAGCACGATAACTTTTCAAAAAATTAATCTATTAGATGGGTCTTGGTAAACTCTGTGAGTGTCAAAAACTGAAGGACAAGTTCGTTGGCTAGCTATTTTGGATGAAAATTCAAAAAGTTAAAGCATTTTCAAAATTTCTGAGACCACTTTTTTCAAGATTGTAGAAATGTTATGCGCGCCTGTTCGTAGCACTTTAAAAGACGAACAATTCATCTCGATGACTTTTTTTGATAAAAACAAAATTACCAGAGTTATAGCATTCACAAAATTCCGGAAAACAAACGAAAACAACTCTTCGAATTTTCTTGAAAAATCGAAAATTCAAATTTTTTACTGCACGAAAAAAAATGAAAAATAAAAAATTCCATTTTGCGGTCGAACTATATGAAATACGAAAAAAGATGACTTGACAAACATTGTGTATTCAAGAACGATCTACAATTTTGTCATAAATCACTTTTCGTTAGGACGCTTGGTTTTTGTTTTATTCGTAAAGAACTGCATTGAAATGAGGAAAATTAATTTTTAGACGAAAGACACAAGCTACGAAAAAATATCAAGAAAAAAGTTGTTCAGCCAAAACAAAGATACAAATTTGTTATTAACTATTTTTTGATAAAATGCGTGGTTTTTGTTTTATTCGTAAAAAGCAACAATGAAAAACGAAACATTTATTTTTTGGACAAACGACACAAACTATGAAAAAAATGAATCAACACAAGTTCCTCATCCAAAAAACAACTACAAATTTCTGATCAATAATTTTTTAATACAACCCGTAGTTTTCGTTATTTCGTTCTAATCGTGAAAACTAACATTAAAAATAGGAAATTAAATTTTTTGGGAAACGGCACAAGGTACGTAAAATATTAATTGATTTGAAAGGCGTTTGCCCAAAAAGGATCGAAAAATTTGTTATTAATCATTTTTAGAGTGAACAAGTCGATTTTTTTGCAATCATAAAAAACCAGATCAAAAATTAGAAATTGAAGTTTTGGAAAAACGACACAAGAGACGAAAAAAATATAAAGACAAAAGTTGTTCAACCAAAAAATCTACAAATTTTTCATAAACTCTTGTTATAAAAATAAAAAAATTACATTTTTGTGAAAACGACACAAGCTACAATAGCATTTTATTTGTGAACATTTTTCGCCTAAATTATATATCTACAAAATTGCTCAAAATCACTTTACGCTAAGATTCGTCTTTTTAGTTTGAACCATAAAAAATAACATTGAAAATAAAGAAATAAAATTCATGGAAAAACGACAAAAAATGCAATAAAATGTATGATGACAACATTTTTTTCTAGTAGGATGCGCACTTTTTTTAAATTATAAAAGCAAGACAATGAAAATACATATGCTTCAATACCAATGCATGTTATGAATTGTAATGATATGAATTTATTGAGATGATACATCGAGTGGGAAGCACGAGATACGTGATGAGAATGTGTTCGTTAAAGCCGCAGGAGCTTTAACAAAAGAGAATCCACAGTCACCAAATTACAGTTTTCAAAACTTTGACCTTAAATTTGTAAAGGTCTATGCACAAACGTAGGGGAAATACAATGACTGTTACTTCATTATTACATTATTATTAAATTTGAGATTTAAAAATAAAGTCCGCTGCTAACCTTTAATTTGTTTACAACTACTGTTACTTTAATTTGTGATAGTTGTACTAGCGACATATTTCAATAAATTTGCAAAACCAGATTTTGAATTATCCAATTTCATGAAAGAATAAAATATAAAGGGCATGCTCTCCGGCGATCACGTGACCAAAACAGTCCTTTTGGTTATGAAACTTTTTTTGGTGTTCACCATGTCCAAAC
>CAKNXH010055053.1:0-20394 GCA_932178445.1 Andricus quercusramuli | reverse complement strand
AAAAAATGACAGGGAAAAAATGACACACCTGTCATTTTTTCCCTGTCATATCTTTTCGTAAGGGAACTTTTCGTCGGCTTGGTTCGCTAACCTCTTTGAATTGAAATTTTATTTAATAAAGCACCAAAATTTAGAACCAGTACAAACCACGAATTTTTTGATCATTTTCAAAAAAAATGGTTGCACTTCAGTCCAAATTCAGTCCAAATTTGGGTTTTGTCTAACACTAGACCGTCATCTGTAAGGTGAGGAGTATAACTGCGGGTGTTGATACTCAGATTTAGTATTTATACTCAAGAGCATAACGTGCAATTAACGAATCATTATACATATACAGAGAAATAAAATTAGATGAAAACTTACAGTTTCAAACTTTGTAACGCCGGATTGTACCTATAATTTAATGTATAAATATAATCCTTTTTGTTAATGCTATTGTTGTTGATCTTAATATGTAACATTTCAGAGATTAATCTTTTTTGATTATTAACTTCAAAATCAAGAAATGTTGAGTAAAGAAATTATGGGACGAAGTGGTGTATTTCCCTTATGGATTTTTGGTGAACCGTGAAATTTTGCTAGCATAGTATTAGTACAATTCAGCTCATTGTTGTGATATTTATATTTGAAAAAATCATTATCGTTCAAATCTTTCAATATTTTGGAAGAATTCTCTTGTAATTTTTTAAGAGGATTTCTATTCAGTCTTTCATAGATATTAGAATCCAGCAAAATATTATTCATTTTTTTCATGTTATCTTTATTATACAAACATACTGAAGCATTTTCTTTATCAGCAACTGTGAAAAAGATATCTGGATTCTTTTCGATAAATGATTTTATGGTTTTTAATTTTCTAGCGAAGGATGACATCAGAAGGGATTTGTTTTTCAGTCAGGTTCTTAACCCAAGTATCTCTGTTCACACTTTTGCAATACAAGCGTAAGGTAAAATTGCAAACATGGTATTGGAATGACGAAATTGCAATACATGTATTGTAAGCGCTGTAAATCGTGAAGTCACCTCAAGGATTCCAATACACGTATTGTAGCGTTTATAAGTCAAAAATTGTGCACAAGGTATTTACGGAATTAATGCAATTCAAGGGATTCGCGGAATTTATGAAATTTGAGGAATTCAAATTTATGGAATTCCCTGAATTCCTTGAATTCCATGAATTCTTCGAATTCCATAAATTCCTTGAATTCCATGGATTCGTTCAATTCCTTGAATTCAATGAATTCGTTGAATTCCATGAATTTCGAGAAATCAATCAATTTCGTGAATTCCATGAATGTCCTGAGAAAAGACATACATGTTTTTTTTTTAATTTTTCGGTTCAACAGGTGTCGAGATATTCAGCCGCCAATATGATACAGAAGTGTTACTAGACTATTCTGAAAATTTTTCTATAGTATTAATTTCAATACCAGAATTAATAACTTGTTCTTTAATGTTTATCAATAATTTGTTTAAATACTGAATATGGTGATGAATATCACGGATTTCTAATTTTTAAATGTTCACAGATGTATAATTGTTATGTGCGGAACAATTTTTTTCACATGAGTAACTATGAAAGAAGACATTTTTTCGATAATGTATGCACAAATTTTGAATATGATTTGGAATCAAATCGTTATACCTGCACCTCAGGAGAAAAGATCGTTGAGAAGTAGCCTTCACAGAAAAAACTTAGGGTAAATAGTGTTGCAGGTAATTCCGTATTTTTACCTGTTCGCATTGGTAAAACACAAATATTACCCTCGATGGGCAGAAACTGTCTTTTGTTCTCATTAAAGTTGTCACCACCGTCTTGAAAATTGGAAAGCCACTAGCTTTGAATCGCTGAAGTGAAGTTAGCTGATGGTTGGTGTAACAGGCAAATCGGATTAGTGCGGCTTCATAAAGGCTGTTTTGCCGAATCGTTAGAATTGTCAAAACTTCAATATGACATTTACAAGGCTTTTAGGGTAAACAATGAGAATTACTCCCGAACGTAGGTAAACGCAGAATAATACCCTAGATGTGCGGGTAAAGTTTACCCACATGGGGTAATTTTTGTTGCAGGTAATCTTTGCCCCGAATTCCGGGTAAAGTTTACACTTAGTTTTTTCTATGTTAGCTATGCGGCGATTAGTGGTTGAAAATCGTTTTAAAAGTATCTTCGAATTTTGTCCATATTTCTGTTCAATATGTTGAAAAAAGTTTGGCATGTTTGGTCGTAAAAAGTCCATGTTAGATCCAAGACTCTTATTATTTTCAGAAAAATAAGTATCACCCTCCATATTTAAGTTGAATAGGGGAAAGTAGGGTATGGTGTCAGTGCGAGGCATGGCGACTCTTGCAAATAATGCTCGTGTTTGTTCATTTCCATATTAATTTTTGTACGAAACATAGCCTTCTTTGGCACTCAAGGAAGCTATTTTATGTAAAAAAAGTAATATAAAACTCAAGAAACACAAGCATTATTAGCAAGAGTCACCGCGCCCTGCACTGACACCATGCCCCACATTCCCCTAATAGGGTTTTTGTCGATCATAGAGGGTAAATTTCAAGTTGACGAAACGTTACAGAACCAAATTGTGAATTTAATTGAAATTTACCCTCTATGATAGACAAAAAAATCTATTATTCAACCTAAATATGGAGGGTGATACTTATTTTTTTGAAAATAGTCAATTTTGTTTATATGAGAAAAGCTCTTTGTAAATTTGGAATACGGCAATACACTATCGAGTTAGAGAAAGTTAATTGACTACAAAGGAAGGGGCTGTAAACTTGTATACTATATATACGAAGGACGATTGCAGGCTGGGACTTTAGGAGGGTTGTCCATATTATTCAGGTGATTACATGCAATAACACGCACGGCTGGCAACAGGCGACTTAGTGCCTCAACCGTTACATATTCGTGCATTGCACCACGCCTGCAAATCGGGCAACCCACTCTACTCTCGGCAATTACCAACTTTGAAATACAAATGGACGATCTCAATTTTAATTTTTAATCATTTTTTTCCACATGACACTTTTTTTAAATTATAAGCTTTTCTTAAATTGAATTATTCAAACTAACATTCCTTTCTTCGGCAAATAATGTGGTTTATGATATGACCGAAACTATCACTTTAAATCTTACAAGTGGAAATTTATCCACTAGTTTACTTTGATATCCCGGGTAAAAATCATATGTAGGGGATTGATCTATCATGGACTTTCAGAATGATGAAACATGTATGGTAAATGAGACAATCCCATACTTCAAGTATATTAAAGTAGTATATCTAAAGTATAGATAAATATATCTATCTAAAGTGTAGATGAACTATGGATGAAGTATAGTTAAATAGGTAAAGCTCAGGTATGTATGAATTATATTATATATCTGATCTATACTTCTTCTATACTTAATTATAGCTGAAGTATGGGATAAAATGTATGTATGATAAAACATGTATGGTAAATGAGATAATCTCATATTTCAAGTATATTAAAGTAGTATATCTAAAGTATAGATAAATATATATACATATATCTAAAATATAGATGAAGTATATTATATATCTAATCTATACTTCTTCTATACTTAAGTATAGCTGAAGTATGGGATAAACTCCATCTAACTTAATTATAATTAAAGTATCGCTTAAAACATGTATTCATTTTTTTTTAACCCTTAGCTGGCACTCCCATTTCCCAGCACTGTTGTTGGCACCCTGGGGTTGTTCAAGACCGGAGAAAAAAATGCTTATGTGAGCAAGCTATTTAATATTTAAACTTGAAATTTTCTAGGGTATTCTTCTAGGTCTTTTTATGAATCCCAATAGTTTATTTCATTAATTTTCAATTTTAACATGGTCAAAAAAATTAAAAATCCGAAAGACTCCAAAATTGACCTTTTTTCAAAAATTGCATAACTTTAAAAAATTTTTAATGTTCAGGGTTTAAAGATTTATCTGAATAATGTCAAGATGTATTACTTTGGGATGAAATCATCACTTTTCATGCCCTGCGAAAAAAGATATTTATTTTAAAAAATAAAAGTGAACATCTTAGGTGAAAAAAGTTTGTCTTTTATTTTCAAAATAAAATCAATTATGCATGAGGAAAAGTTTTACTTCACATAATATACATACGAATACTAGTAGATACAGTAATTATCAAAGAAACTTTATTTAAAAAAAAACACATTTTTTTATATCCTGTAAAAATCAAAGCATATAGAGAAACGGTGAATCTCGCAAGATGGTCGTTCGCGAGCTAACCCAAGGGTGCCAGCGAAGGGTTAAAGATATCCTAGCAACGGGATAAAGCATAATGCATTTTGAATGACAAATCGTCAGTAAATGGAAAACTGTCGCGATTTAAATAATTGCTTGACAAAAATGTGTCACAAATATTGTTCGCGAGTGCAATAAAGTAGCCAGTTAATACATTTTATAAGATTTAAAAAATTCATAGTTCTCTCACGAAATGTGCTTCATGTGAGAGTAAACATTTAGCCGCTTAGTTTTCCAACTAATGGAGATTCCTTAAAGCAAGAGATGTATATAAGGAGTTAATATTCTTCTTATTAATATTTCCTATGCGTGGGTAAGTGATCCAGTAATCTTTGATTTTAACCATAGCATTACTGCCGTATGAACATAACTTTGTCCAACTTATTATTTAGATAAAAGATATAATGTTATATTTTCAATGATATAAAGAATTTCTTTAAGTTTTGCTGAATTTAAGAGTACCAAATGTTTTCTATGCTGTGAAAATCATGATTCTGGATCTCTAATTTTATATATCTCAGCTCTCCAATTTCATCATCACGAATACAACGCTTGCACTTGTTTTATATTCTTTATATTCTATAACTTTAATTGAGCTATATCTACTATAGCCATACTTCCCCTATACTTCAAGCATACTTTATTGATAGTTCTGATAATCTTCAGCTATACTTAACAAATATAGGTCAACTTATAGGTCAATATAGGTCAATACTTCAGCTGTACTTCAGACATACTTCTGAGATATACTTAAAAATTCTATCACTATAATTCAACTATTTGTTGTTGTACTTCAGCTATATTTAAGCCATACTTCTATTATACATCATTCAAATAGACATGAAGTATGGGAATGTCTCATAGACCATACTTTTATTATACGATCCAAAAGAGAACTCCAATACGATATTGCAGATGTTTTCCTAGATCAATGCCATATATTTTTGTTCCCGGGGTTTTTAGAAATTGAAGACAGTTCTCCAATTTACAGAAATACTAACACTAAAATTTCATTTTTAAGCTTTATTTGTGTCGCTTCAAGCAATCCTAATTCTTTGCTCAGATCTGAAGAAAGCTCTCTGGCTTTTCTCTGATTTGTCTAACTGTCAACTTGAAAATTATTATACTATTAACTATTAAGTACTTTGAATAAATCTTCTGATACAAAAAATTGAATTTTTACCAAAGCAGTCGTTTTATTTATCATGGATAACTTATTACATCTTATTTACTACAGAAATACTAATTCATTGAAAATATTCTCATTCGTCAAGAATTAGCCAGCTCTGCAACTAATAGGCACAGCCATCTTCATTGTTCTAGAAACAGATTTTTCGCTGAGATCAGGATTAGCGCCCCTATAGACACGTTCAGCAAGTTTTTCAGCGGCACTGCTGTCTTTCACACAATACATATCGACAGTCTTCTCCTTGGTGTTATTTGGGCTGCATTCCCGAGAACAGGCTGGCAGTGGTCTCAACGAGAAGCAGGTTTCAGAATCGGACCTAGTAACCTTGGTACGATAAGTAGTACAACGTGATGATTTGTTGGAATCTCGATTATGATGACCCCAGTTAGATGGAGATGAGCCTCTTTCCCTTCCTGCCTCTTCATCATTAATAACATTGCTTGGTCGGTTATCATCCCGTGCACAATGTGCTCTTTCTGCACTTTCTGCATATTTCAAGGCTGGTCCTTCACATCTCTCATGAGTCAGTGCCCAAGAAGCTGCAAATTCCTTTGGATTTCTCACTTCGCAGTTCTTAGGTGTCTTTTGATCATTGAAAGATTCACCATCGTAGTTTCCACAAATTCCCCGAACTGAGTTTCGGTATTTGTCAGCAGCCTGTGAAGTAAGAGAATTTATTATTTGAACGGATTGTCAAGGAACCAGTAATTAATAAATCTTAAATGGTGTTAATCTTATAGTTAATGAAAAATGTAAGGAATAAATCAAAATTACCGTGATCTTCATACGACGACCACTAAAAACAACATCGACACCATGGGATTCGGAAGTAACTTTAACAGAGCCATCATTAAGTTCAAAGATTTCAAACAGGCTCTTGCGATTTCCATCAAAGTCCCTTTCGTTCGATTTTTTCTCAAAACTCCTTCTCTTAGAGACTGAAACTTTTTCTCCATCGACAGTAACTTCCACCTGGGAACTTGGTTTCTTGAGACGAATTTCCTTATTCCCTAAGACAATATTGACTTCCTTCTTATCATTTTCGGTCTCGCGGGCTAAAATAGTTGCATCCATGTCACTGGGAATTGGGCGATCTTTGTTAGGTCTGTCAGCGTCTTCCTTAGGGAAAGTGGTCATGATCACATGCCAGCATTTTCCAAGTTCGTAGGGGATAGCCTCATCGTCAAAAGTTTCAACAACTTTCCTATCCATAAAACAGGAATCTGGAATCAGAAAAGTTTTGCGAAATTCAAATAAGCTTAGAAGATTGGTGATCATTATTTAAGAAATAGATTATCTAAACTTACCTTCAGTTTCGGCAAAAGACTCTATATCATTCTCTTCAGAAGATTTCGAAGACTGTAAATTATCGTCGCTGTCATCAAGAACGTTTTCAGGGAATACATTTTTCATTTTAACATCCATATTTGGAGCATTTACAGTGACAAAGGCACCATTCTTCCAAGTCGTTTTTATCTTAAGATCAATCCTGTTCTTATCAGCATTTTGGGGATTGACAGTGTTAACTTCAGCAACGTTATCCATGTTATCAGCCACAATTTCTAACAACTTCATCGCGGCTTCCTTGGCACCTTTTGCCTTATCATTGAAGTCGAAAGTTATTTCAGTTTCATCCAATTCAGAAGCTCGTCTCACTAAGTCTTGATAGGCTCTTGATGTCGTCTGCTCCTCTCCCTTCAACATACTTTCAATCTCTTTGGCGGCATCAGATTCACTAACCTCCTTTTGGTACTCCTTTGACTGTTTCATCTTACCTTCGACCCTAATTTTTGGTCCAGATGAGCAATCTCGACCATAACGGATATCAGCATCAAACTCCTCAGTCAGGTCCGACTGGAGAATTTCCTTATAGTCGATTTCTGGAGAATTAGGACTATTGGCTTCCAAAGCCGCGCAAACTTCATAATCAACTTTCTCGCCTTGACCATTGGCGTAGAAAAGACCTCTAGATGATTCATCTACGTTGCTTGTAGCCACCGCTACAGTTAATGCAAACTGAGATGATCGTTTTCCAGTAAGTTCTAAACTCATATCAACAACACTTGCCCTTGCTGATTCGATTCCTTTACTGGCATCTTCTAAGAATTGGGTTTTACGGCTTTCACTGTTACCTCCCTTATCAGAAGGACGTGGAGCCCTTGCTCTGTTTGATCTACCATTTGATTCATCAGACCTATCGTCTCTGTCTCTATTAGAATTAGAGTTGTGTCTATAGTTTTCTCTATCATTATTTTCTTTAAATCTATCATTATTTTCTTTA
This sequence comes from Andricus quercusramuli, assembly GCA_932178445.1. NCBI lineage: Eukaryota > Metazoa > Arthropoda > Insecta > Hymenoptera > Cynipidae > Andricus > Andricus quercusramuli. The sequence goes on along the minus strand of CAKNXH010055053.1, from coordinate 12,641 downwards.
AATCTATCGTTATCGTCTCTATTAGAATTTGATTTGTGTCTAGAGTTTGACCTATCATGAGATTCTCTAGATCTATCGTTTTGGTCGTTATCAGACTGTGACTTGTGTTTAGAGTCAAACGAAAATTCAAATTTGATGGCTTGTTCAGAATCGTCAGAATCAACCTTCACATCCAGTTTCTTGAAGCCGGAGTTGGTGCTGGCTTCGTAAATACGGGAGATGATAGAAGGTTGTGGATGTTGGCGGTTATTTGCCTTCTCTCCTAGATTTTCTTCTTTTTCAAGTTCAATTTCGATGGCGGATAAGAAACGAGGCGTGAAGGTCTGCTTCTTTGTTTCCTCGCTTCGCATAATTCGGGTGTTTGTGGAATCTTGCATGACTGGTTTCATGCTAAGGATGTCGTGACTGGATGTGTAAGGTACGTTGCTAGCTTGCACGGCTTTGAAGGAATTTTTCTTTTCCTTTGGTTGGACCTTCACCTTAAACTCTTTCCTTTCTGTGTCTACTTCAGCCTCAAGGTGAATAGGCAAGTATATCTGGAAGTTCTTGTCTTCTCCAGCCATGTAGTGCTTGTGTTCAAATGGTGTCAAGAACCCAATTCGTTCCTGAATTTTCACGGAGTAAACAAGTCGCATTTCGGATGATACATCCAATTTTTTGGGCAAACTGTTGTCGGATGATCTATCTTCAGTGTTGAGTTTTGCCTTGCCTTCGAGCTTCACAAAAGTTGGCATTCTCCAGGAGTAGGTGAATGGGAATCCTGTTTCGGTTGGGAAACTCAATATCCTCTCATCGGTGTTGAATTTGTTCAAATTGAAATGATGATTTTCTCGAAGGGACTTAGACGCTTGCTTAAGAACTGAAAATAAAACCAAAATTTGAATCTTGAAAAGAAAGCTTATGTTAAAGTGACCCAATTTCTATACATCGAACATTAAAAATACTTACATTTAGGTATGCGTTCCAGAGTATGGTTATCAAAAGCAACGAATTGAGAAGCGAATGCAGTGTCCAATGCTGCATATCCTTCAAGCTGTTTAGCTCCATCAGCTTCGATATTCAGCGTCCGAGCTATTTTCTCAGCTGAAAATTTGCTGTTTTCCTTATTTTGATTTCTGTCTTGTCTGGAATTCCACTCGGATTCATCATTTGTAAGTTGGTCCTCCAAATTATCCAGCAAATCCTCAACACTTGATATCATCACACCAGCTTTACTTGTTGGCATCTTCAAACTACGATAGCTATGTTTCAGTGACAAAAACAATTCTTTTGGTATGATGCTATCTTTTCCATTAAGGTAACTAGCTTGCATTTTTACTTTCAGTTCATTGTCCAAAAGATCCTTGACAATGTTTCTGGAATACTGAGCTCCGAATCTTTCTTTAGTCAGGAGACCCCTAGCAGCACGAGCATTGTTACGCAACTCCCTATCCTGGGAGCTTTCAAGTTCGGAAGCACTTTCAATTGCAGATTTTACAGTTGAACTGACTTGTTTGCTGTCATCATAATTTGTTGTTTCAGCCATTCGCTGAAGCATTGAAGCTGGAGGGTTTGTCTTCATCAGAACTCGCACAGCTGCACAGCGAATCTCGTGGCTTTCGCCAGAATTAGCGTAAATTTTGTATGCTACAGATCTTGCAACTTTAGGATAAGTATCGGTCAAGTCATGCATTGATAAGACCATCAGGAGACGCTGATGTTTAGATGCTGGTTCTTTTTCTTCAAGATATGGTTCAAAGGCAGCAAGAATTTTGGGATGAGCGATTTTTCCAAGGGCGACAATGAGGGTTTGGATTTTTGGGCTTTTACCTTCCTTCATGGCTGATTTCAGTTCATGACTTAAGTGAGGGATATATGTCTTAAAGAGATCAGTATTTTTGTTCGAAAACATTCTTCCGAAACTGTGAACTGGATAAAGATTGTGGGCACTTCGTTTATCGACGATAGCGTTTCGGGCTAAGTCAGCGAAGCCGAGGAGGGCTGATTCTCTCAGGAAATCTTGACTTTTTGTCTCTGACATTGTGGCGAGTTTCTGAAAAGTAATAAATATCATAAGTGTCTTATACAAATCAAAAGATTGATTATGAAAACTTCATAAGATTATCTGATACTTACGAAGAACAACTCGACGTATTCGGGTGTAGGTGTCATTGCAGATTCGGATGCTGAAGCGACTACTTGAGAAGCCTCAATACCTTCAATTTTCTTGTTCTCGACCATTTTCTTTATGGTAACCAAAGCTGGACCAGTACCAGCTTGCGCAACTGCATCTCTGAAAGCAGCCCAGCTGTTTCTGCGAGAACTGCTGTTATCATCATCTGAATTAATCTGATTCGAGGACTCGTATAAATCTTTCTGAGCTTCCTCAATTTGTCTGGTATTCATGGTGCGGATCAATCTCGTTAGCATTATAAACTTCTCCAAAGTTTCATCTCTAGGAATATCACTAGGATTCATAAGTTCACGTCCAATTTCATTCGCCAATTCCTTAGTTTTCTTAACTGGATCAATTCTTCCAGACATCTGAACAGAGTTTCCTTTGTTTCCAATGAAGTAGGGCAGCATGGGGTTTTCAGGTGCTTCATTAAGGCTGGGTTTTCGCTGCCAGAATTCTCGTTCATCTTGGCTAGCATCTGAATCTGAGCTTGAACTGGAATCTGAGCTGCTTGAGCTACTTGAGCTACTTGAGCTAGAACTGTCTTGTTTTCTGTGAGATCTTCTGTTGTGGCTATTTTTGTTGTTGTGTTTATTGTCTCTGCTTTCTTCGCTAGAACTAAAGCTATCGTATCTTGAACTTGGGCTTTTACTTGGACGACCAGCTCTTCTCTGTTCTGGTCCAGAGAATGGGCTGTTGTAGCTGTACACCAGGTTTCCTGTAGACTGGGGATTGGGTGGCATTGAGAGCCTCTCGGATACTGATTCCACATGGATGAGAGATAAACGCATTCGACTGGCAACCATTCTATGCTGACCATCTGAAGTATTTTCAGGATTTAAAACCATTTTATTTGTTGTCTCAGAGGATTGGATTGTAAAACTCTTTAGGTCACCGGATATAATAATGCGACTGACAGATGATTTCTGTTAAAGAAAGAAAGTTTGTTAGAGAAAATGTAATCTATTTCTAATTAATAATAATAATAATACAGTTTTGTAAATAAATTTGAAATAAACTTACAGAAAGGAAGTGGCCATTGTCATTTCTTCCAGGTTCAGAGTGGATATTGCCAACTATGCCGTAGTGAAAACTCATTCTCTGATCACATTTTGTGTAGTTCTTTGTCTTGACAATCTCAATAAAATCTTGATCTCCTTTCATATCAGGTTTAGGTACCAAGTCGCGATCTCCTAAATAAATTTTTTCTGGCAAGGGTGCGATGTCATATAAAACCTCGCACTTACCACCCACAGAATCTTCCATTGTTTTGAACGTTGCATAAGGTTGTTCTCCCTCAGGTCCATGGTTGTGCTTTGACTTTTTTCTGTTTTCTCCTTGTGTGTCGACTTGCAGTTGACTGGCAATACTTTTCAAAACATTCACTTCCCATGTGGGCACATCTTTATCCACGACAAGGTCTCTGACCACTCCATGCTTCAGTTTAATCTCGAAGGGTTTCCCTGTCATGGGAAATTCTTGGAGCCTCATCTGGTTGTCTGGAATATCAGAATCCCATCCTCCAGGAAGCTCGGTGTGAATTTGAGCATATTGCGTCTTTGTCAACTTTGCCAACAATGTGTCACTATTCTTAGGTTGAATTTTGAGTGTACCTTTCATCAAAACTCCGGCGTACTGGTCATCTGCTGAGCGTTGGCCATGCTCAGCCATTGTTCTACTTCTGACTTTGAAAGTGTATTCTTTATCGGAGTTCCATCCATTACTGTTGGCTGCGACTGCTCCTGCTGTTAAAGTATACACAATAGAAAGATTAAAAGATTTGTAAAATTTTTGGGTTATTCAGATGTTGGGTAATTAATCCTATGAATAAACAGAAGCATGAATTTAAATACAAAGAAGTTAACTCAAATGTAGTTGACTCTCATAAATTCAGCACTATAGATTTTCTTAATTTAAATTCATTTTCCAGCTAAGATTCTAAATAAAAAATATAAATTGCATTACTAAGAGACTATATTTTATTCTGTTTCATTAAATTTATATCCAATCACAGTAACTTTTAAAGATATTTTTTATCGCAAAGTGAATACATATAATTATATTTAAACCTTTTTAAAAGACTCCTACGATGAATTTTACTTACCAAGGAGCAGTAGGATTGCCGGAGTCCACATGATTCGACGAGAAGATGTCTGATGTGGAATGGCAAAGTTAGTGACAATTCTAAAGTATTTATATCAAATGTATGCTGTCTCAGCACGCCCCATTGATCTAGAACCTATTAACCAGCTTTCATTTCTGATGTTGATAAAATGTAATACACTGTACTCGCACAAAGCTTTTTTTTTGACCCGGATGATATCAACTACCGATGATGATAAATCCTTCATTTTACGTCTTCTCAATAATTGCCATAACATTGTACAGCTATTCGTGAAAAGTTTTTTAAAAGTGAGAGATCACTACTCTGAATTCTAGATTGCAAATTATTTTCCAATCTTAAGATACACGTGTTATTTTTTTATTTTTTCAGAGAGCACGAGTACATTTTGACAGTGTTCAAGGCACATGGACGAAAACGTTGAGGGTGTTTACTTGGTTTTTCATCAATTTTTTTTTGTTCGTGCAGAAATGTCAGTAGATAAGTAGTGGCTTACACATTCGGGGATGAATTTTTTTCTTCCTGAATGAGTGTTTATTTTGACTTGAAGCAGTTTGAAAATAAATATTCCTTCATTATAAAGATAGTTACTTGTTATAAAATAAAAAATGTTTTTAATTAATGCTTTCTTATAACTTAGATATTGCATTTATAAAATGGTTCTTTAACGTCTTAAAAATTCAATGCTTAAAGTTGAAAATTGACAATTTTAAAAATGGTCCATTTCAATTTTAAGATCATAACATTCTCTCCTTTTTTTATATTTGAAATGTCTGAAATTGAACAATTGCAACACAACGATTTTTTTTAACCGTTGAAATTCAGACCTATTAAGTAGACAGTTTTTAAGTAGCATCATTTTTTATTTGAAACACAACGATTTTTAAATTGTGCAATTGAAAAATTGAGGCATTTGAAATGGAGCATTTTTTAATTCTGAAGAACATACAATACTCGATAGTTTCAAAATTTAACAATCCTGAATTTAACAATTTTAAACATCAGTTTTGAATAAAATAATCACTTTAAACAGAATGTCTTTGAAAAATCTGATGATTTTAAACAATAAGCATTTTTTAATTTAACGATCTTGAATTCAAAATAATAACAAAATAAATAGAATAATCAAAACATGGCAGTTTGAAAATTAAGCAACCTCAACTTTAAAGCAGCTTAAATTATAAATCTCAAAGTCCAATATAAAACTATTTTGAGAAACGTTTAAGTTAAATACTTTGGAATTTCGGAAGCCTAAAATAATTTCAACCGTTTTAAATTCAGAGGGGTTAAAATTAAAAGTCTAAAATTAAATCATTCGAAATTAAGAAAAATAATGAAAAATAAGTTAAGCATTCACAACTTGACAATTTCATATTCAAAAGGTTTCAAATAGAAAAAGTATAAATTAAAAAATTCTTGATTCATGGCTTCAAAATTTACTAATTTAAAAATTAAAGGGTTTGAAATTGTACAATTTCACATTTTTGTTCAAAATTGCGTTATTTTCTGCCAGAAATGCACTTTTCTGCAAGAAATTCATCAGCTCTCTGATCAAGTGGGATACAAATCCAAAGCATAACCTTTATTTAAAATTCTGCAGCGTCTAATTTAAAAACTTGAAAATATTGTGAACCGAATACATTTGAAGTCAGCAAGACTTCCGTACTGTCACATAATTCTCAGAAAATTATACAAATATTTGTTAAATGTTTGATATTTTTTAATCTAATATGATAGATATTTATCTCTTTTCTTCCGATTCTGGTATAATCTCTGGTCTCCTTTCGAAATCCATTTGAAAATGAAAAAAAAAAGTTTTAAACTGTCAAAATCCCAGAGGCTTTTCTGAAAATATTCAAATTCAATTTACTCAAAAACCCAACCATTTTTTTCTCTTGTTTTTTTAGATTCAGCATAATCTAAAAAGAGTATATTTCATGAAAGTCTTCCCTGTATCCACGACTCAAAGTCAAAAAAGAAACTTTTTGTCAAAAAACGGAAATTCAAATTTTTTTCCAAAACTACAAGATACGAAAAAAGTTTAAAAAATAAAATTGTATCTCTCAAAAAGTTCTACAATAATTATTTTCGATAGTTTTGAGAAAATATGTATAAAATCATTTGAGATTTTTTTCTCAACAATACAATTTTATAGTCTCGATTTGTTTCAAAAATAACGACATCGAAATAAAAAGTTTAATGTAAAATTTGTTGAGTTGAGACTGTTGAATTATGTTTTTCTTTGTTTTTGAAGCATTATTGAGTCATATTGCCAAAAATGTGAATTTTCATTTTTCAGACGAAAAAAATGCTCTCTTTTCTCCAAGATTTGGATACAGCGCACACTATCAAGGACAATAGGACGAATCTAGAAAAAAATGCAGACAAACTGCCATCAAATGAAATCCTCAATCATTTGGAAGAAAATCGGGAATTTTTTTATGGTAATTTTTCATTTAGGGAACTTTTTTTTCTTTGTAATTTCTCCTTGTAAAATCAATTCTTGAATAGTTATTATTACTTATTTACAGTTCTTTGAAAAAAAATTCCAAACGTCTCTGAAAGAATGATATCATGACTAATCAGTTATGCTCTTGTAGTTTATGAATATTTTTCTGCGCGCATAGAACGTATCAGAGTACAATTTGTCAGCTATAATTATCATCTACTTGATCGAAAAAATTTCACTAAAGTCTCATTTTGAAAGAAAATTGATTAGAAGAGATTTACATAAACACAATTAAATCTTTAAATAGACCAGCCTTAAACTATCTTCTTCTTATCTTCTACTGAGAAACATTTAAATTTTTGCTCAACAAGATTACTATTACTATGTTGTTGCCATAATGATAGCTGCACGTATGAGAACACTTTCGAAAAAAGTAAATTTAACAAATCTGCCCACTGCGCGGGCACATTCTCATATCGCGCGGCTCGCTTCGCTCGCAAGTTTAAGCGCGCTCGGTCATTGTACTTCTCCCACATTTTCGCATAGCACTTTTAAAATTAAAGGTCAAACCATCGACAACTGAAATTTATTGAATGTGAATTCTCTCTTGTCAAAGCTCCTTCGGCTTTACCGAACACATTCTCATCATGTGTCTCGTGAAAAAAAGGTTCAAAGCAAATTTTAAGATCTAATTTAAAAACAATTTTGCTATTGAACATTTTATTTTACATTGTTTCTTTTATCCAAAAATTTAATTTATTTATTTCTAGTGTCATTTTTCACGATTAAAACAAAAACCACGCATTCTTTCCAAAACTGAGTAGTCACAAATTTTTAGTTCTTTTTTATATAAACAACATTTGTCCAATATTTTTTCCGTGCCTTGTGTCGCTTTTCCATGATTTTAACTTTTTTATTTTTTATTTCGTTTTTGACAAATAAAACAAAGTCCATGCCAGCTATCGAAAAAGATTTATAGATAAATTTGTAGACCTTTTTAAGGTGCACAATTTTTGTTGATTCATCTTTTTTTGTATCTTGCATAGTTTGACCAATAAATGGAATTTTTTATTATTTTTTGTACAATCCAAATTTGAATTTTCGATTTTCCAAGAATATTCGAAAAGTAGGGGAGAGTGGGGTATGGTGTCCGTGTGGGGCATGGTGTCAATTACAAAAATTCGCGCACATTTATAGATTTCTATATTATTTTTTTGCATAAAATGACTTTCTTTGTTTGGCAAAATAGTGATGTGATGAAATTTTTGTTTTAAAATACGTTTCAGAAGAGTTATTATTAAAAAACAGTTTTGACGGAAACAAATAGAAAAGTCTTTGGCAGAAATTAAGCAGTTACACCATATTTTGAAATACTTGAAGGATGAAAATGTGAGATTTTAATAGGTGAAGTATTTCTTCAAACGCCTGGTATCATCCATTTTTTTATAAACGTTCTAAATGTACTAAAATTAATAAAATCTTAAAACATGACATACGGGGCATACTGTCTCCAAAACTTTGTGTAATTTGATCGATAATGTAGAAAAACACAGCAATTTATTTATGCCTATTCTGCTTAATTAAATTCGAGGTTTTTAATAATAAAGTTATACAGATAATGAAAATGAAACGTGATTTGAAGTTATATTTAACAATAATACGGTAAGTACCAAGTTCCCGTTTAATTACTTTGAAATAGACTATCATGTGAAATTCGTGATCATAACCTGCAAATATAAAAATTGTCGTTATACAAGTTATGAATGTATTTACATTTCTAATGATAATTTTCTATTAAAATATACTCGTAAGGATTCTCTTTACTTAACCGCTCAATTTCATGTTTTATCCCTTTCAAAGAGACCAGCATGTAAACTTTGAGGTTATAACCTAAAAAGATTAAAACTTATTGTTATAAATTTTTTTCTATTCCTGCTTATAATTTCCCATTTCAAACACACTTCAATCAATTCTCTTTATTTATTAGGGTGGTCCTAATTACATGGGTTGAACAGTAACTCAATAAATAGGATTTCAGATATTATTGATCAATGCCTGTTTTGAATTTTCGCGCCTTTGGTACCTTTCGGTAAACAAGATATCTGTTAAAGGCAAATGCAGATCTTTACACGGTGAATAGAATCTTCAAGGAATAAGAGGTTATAACTAGGTTTTGCGACATAATTTACTTTGATTGATAAGAAAACATTTATTTAGTGTTGACCATGTCTCGAGTAATTTTTTTTCGTTACATTATACTTTCAAGAATTATTATATTGTACGCTTTTTATTCTACAACGTTCATATTCATGTAATAATCCGGGACTAATATGATTGACATCATGCCCCATGATATGGGGTATGCTGGCCCAAATGCAAGACCAACGAATTCATTAAATATCAAATAATGACGTTGTTAAAAAACGGATTTAAGTAATGACACATGCAATCTGATAATGTGAGCTTCTCACCAAATAATACAGAAATCAAAATCACATTCCAATTATTATTTAAAGGACTTTTCATTCACAGCCAGACACCATACCTCACTCTCCTCTAGTTATGATAATCTTATAGGGAATACAAAAATTAAATTTTCAAATCTTTTGATCCTTTTCATGCCGTGCGTTGTTTGGCTTGAAATGTTGCTTTTCGTTTCTTTTTTTATTTTGAAAATGCTATAACTCTGATAATTTTTTTCATCGAAAAAGTTATGAGGATAAATTGTTCTAGTTTCCCAGGACTACGAATATCCGTATATAGAAATTTTAAATCTTGAAAACAAGGTAAATTTTTTTTTTAATTGCTCAAACTTTTTGCACTTTTATCCAAAATATCTGGTTAACGAATTCAATCTTTTTTTCTGATGCCTAAAACTGTGTGCCAAAGCGCAATCCAATCCGATTAGTCTTTCAAAAATTATCCAGCATACAGACGACGACAACGACGAGAACGACGACAGACTAGGGATGTTCGATTCTTCCAGAAAAATCGATTTTTGAATCGATTCTGAATCGAATCATGAAAATCGATTCACTTAAAAATCGATAACAAAAGAATCGATTTTTCAAGAATCGATCTAAAAAATCGTGAAAAATGATTAAATTTATAAGAAATTAAATTATAAATATAATTTTACTTCAAATAGGGAATAAGTTTCAATATGTTTTTACTATTTGTTTAAATAAACTGAAGAATAAAATATTTGTGCTATAAATGTTGAAAATTGAATACATACCAATTTGCTAATCCTATATTCATTAAAATCGTCAGTCGATACAAGAGTGCACGTGTCGGCAAAGTATTCTTATGGCATTCCACTGCACTGTATTCAGGCAGTGCCACCAGCGAACAAAGAGGAGCTGTTTCATTGGTCTTTCTGTTAGTGACAAATATGTTCGCTAGAAGAAAGTTCAAATAAAGGCTTCATCGTTCTCGCCTTCACCTTTTATTTAAGTAATTGAACCTGAGTCTGGGATGTGAAACCTCCTTTATAGTTTAGACTGTGTAAACTGTAAAGAAGATATGGTTTGACTTGGTGTCACGGTTTAAAAAAATGTCATGGGTGAAAACAAAGAGATAAATGAATTTCAAAAGGTAAAAAAATCGGTTCGCCGATTCACAGGGTAAAGAATCGATTCACCAAAAAATCGAATAGCAAAGAATCGATTCAAAAATCGATTTTTCTGATAAAAAAAATCGATTTTTGCCAGAATCGCATCGGAATCGAACACCCCTAGACCGACTGCATCCGATTCGTGGCCTGTGATTTCCCACCAAAAGTTTCAATTATACGCGTTTGTAGTACAAAAATGTTTGTAACTAATGTAGTATGCATTGAAGCTTAAACAAATTTTAATTCGGAAATTATCAATAAAAAACTGTGAAACTTAATTTTTTACACTTTTATAAATTGAACAGTTCAAAGATTTCTGGTTAAAAAATATCAATCCACGCTATCGTTTTAAATGCTCTAAATTGAAACTAATTTTCCATTTCAATTCTCATTAACTAAAATGTTGAAAAATGAAACATGTCCCTCTCCTAACTCAATAAAAACGTTCAAAACCAAAAAGTTTCTCTTCCTATTTAGAAAAACTTGAAAACACAAATTTCCTCCCAGTTCTTCAAGAATCATAAAAATAACAAGATGTCCCTCTTTTAATCCAGAATAAATTGAAAATCCAAATTTCATCCCCTCATACTCAATAAAACTGTATTTTTTGAATTATCCCTTCTAACTCAATAAAAACCTTGAAAATATAAAATGTACTGCCAATTTAACAAGAATTAAAATTTCCTCATTCCAAGCTTGATAAAAATGTTAAAAATACAATACTTCCCATTCTTCCACTTAATACAAATTTTAAACAAAAAAAGTTCCACTCGCAATTGGGAAAAAAACTAAATAACAAAATTTATTTACTTATATTGATTTTGGTCGTTTCAATTTGATGATTTTGAATTGTTATTTAACATTAGAATACAAATTGTAACGTTAAAAGTTTAAATTTTTACCATTCAAGGCTTCCTGTTTCAAACAATTCTGTTTAAAATTCTTTAGTTTTGAATATTTCATTTATAATTTCTCCTTTTGCAATTTTTGTGATTGAAAACTGTCCAACTGAATGGGTTAAAAATTGAATATTTTAGAGTGAGACAATATTTGGATAGGATTTTAAATTGAATAAAAGTGTGTGATTATGAATATATTAATATTAAGTTTTCACATTGAAAATAATTTATGAAGTTTCAATCAGACATTTCAATTTGTCTAATTTTTATGGCTTTCGTTTAAAAGAAGTTTAATTTTCAACGTTAAAATTTGCAAATTTTTTAATTTCGAACAGACTTAGAATCGTATTGTAAAATAATTATTGTACAATTTTTAACACTCGAACTACAGTTCAATTTAAAAAATCATTAATTAATTTATATTTACAGTTGATCAACTTAAAACATTTTTATAAACAATTTTAAATTTCTAACGCTTTTAATTTTTTATTCTTAAAGCCTTCAAAATTGAATTTTCAAATACTTTCAATTAGAAATTTCCGTTTAAAAATGAAGACATAAAATGGAAAAATTGTAAAGTAAAAGATTTTAGAATTAAGCGTTACAAACTGAATGATGCAGTAATTGAAACAGTTAACAACAACTGAACTTAATATTCAAAAAAAGTTGAAATCGAACTTTTTTTAAATTGAATTATATCATGTGATATGGTATTTGCGATATTCCAAGTAATTTTATAAATGGTTATTCTAAGAATTTGTAAAATTCCCTGTGAAAAAATAAATTCACTGTCATGTGTCGGTTTTTCCCGGTTTCAAAAAATTCCTGGTCATTTCTTGGTTTTCGGTCCAGCAGTTACCCCGTAAGCCGTAAGTGATAAGTTCACAATGCTTTAAATTTCAAGTTACTATGAAAATAATTTTGAAAAAATTATTTAAAAAAATATCTAATATGTCAAAGGCATTTTTCGTTAAAAGTTGGATTTTTTTAGTAGTTATTATAATTTTTCTAAAATCTTGTACCATTAAGAAAGCTCTTGTCCTTCTATAAAGTTACTTTCATAAATTAAGGAACATCATTGTTTGATTTTATGTATAAAAATTTCAATAAAACTAAACTAAAACTAATAAAACTTTTAATAAACTCAAGTAATTACAATTTAACCATCCACAGATATGCTTAACGATAGGGCTTTTTTTTAGGTATTATGTAATACTTTGAAGGGATGTAGGATTACAATTGCTATAAAAATTACGATACTTAATACTTGAGTGGCTCCTTACTCAGGAATCTTATACCTTGAAAAAATCTATAGATACCTGGAAAAAACTGGGATTGTCAGAAAATTTTTTAATAGAATTTGAGTAGACGCCCTGAGATAATTCTAAAGATAATATTTT
>CAKNXH010055052.1:17907-49223 GCA_932178445.1 Andricus quercusramuli | reverse complement strand
TGAATGAATAAACGTCGTCTGCGAGAGTGTTTTAAATCTACCAATAAAAGAGTCTCGCTCTATACGAGCCGCGTATAACACATTCTTTAAGCACAAACTTTTGAAAATATTGTAAAAAATAAAAAAGTGGGCTATTAGAAAATTTTGCCATGCTTTCAAAATTCTAAGAAAACAATACAGAATATTTACTGAAAAAACTCACCTTTTTAAATTTGTGTAAATCTGAAATTGGTAAACAAAAATATAGAATTTTAAAGACAACATTTGTGATTTTCTGAAAAATGGATGTCAAGATTTAAATATCCGTAACTTCGTGGAAAAATTTGTGTTCTCAAATCAGAAATATACGTGTCATCTAATGTCCTTTACAAAAATACATATTACATCGTTGATAAATTTTTCGACTTGAAGACAGCTTGAACCAGAATTCTGCCGTCCTGATGAAGAACCCAGCTAACACAGTTACTAGTCCGAATAGTCACATAATTGTAACAAGATTCAGAAAACCAGTCACTGGTGACTTCCCTGCTGGTCACCCAGTGACAATATATTTCCCATTCAAAGTAGTAACAAATTACAAGCAAAGCAGGTAACATTATCCCGCCATTGTAATCACATGCTTGTAACAAAGTGATGCTTGGAAACGCAACGTGCAATGACAGCTTAACCTCAAAATATACATCTCGTTTCGGAATTATAATTATGAATACTTTTGCAAAAATGTTGGAAAGGCACATAATGACACAATTAAAGAATGTTGAAAGCAATACATTTTTGAAGGATGTTTGGTAATTATTTAAACAATCTTGATTTGCTTAAACAATTTTTTCCCCCTGTAAAGCGCGAAAAATTATTACTTTCTGGAATTAATGACACAATTAAAGCAATTTAAGAGTCATATTTCTTTTCTACAGAATCTTTAGCAATTTTTAAAATAATTTTTATTTTTTTAAGCAATTTTTGTTTGTTTAAAAATGTTTGTTGATGCTTATTACCCGAAATTCATTTGAAAAATTATTCAGTTTAACGAATATATGATCTGAAAAAATAACTACTCATAACAGACTGCAAAAATGGTTTATATTAATGATTATTAATTGTTTAAATAATTTCGAAGTATCTTAAGCAAAGAAATATTATTCTTAAAATTCGTTAATTGTGTCATTAATTGCTGAAAAGAATATATGTTCTCGATTTGCAGAGAAAAAATTTTTTTAACAAATAAAAATTATTTAAAAAATTACTAAATATTCTGTAGAAAAAAATATTACTCTTAAATTGCTTTAATTGTGTCATTAATTCCAGAAAGTAATAATTTTTCACGCTTTACAGGGGGAAAAAATTGTTTAGACAAGTCAAAATTGTTTAAATAATTACCAAACATCCTTCAAAAATGTATTGCTTTCAACATTCTTTAATCGTGTCACTATTTTTAGCAAATAATAACTTTTTACAATTTTAGGGAGAAAAAATTGTTTAAACAAATGAAAATTGTTTCAATAATTACCAAATAAGTTAAACAAGAACTACTACTCTTGACATTCATCAACTTTGTATGATTTATTCTGAAAGATAATAACTTTTCACGATTTACAGAGGGAAAAAAATTGTTTAAACAAATATCAATTATTTAAACAATTTAAAATTATTTAAAATATAATTTAAAACTCGTCACTTATCGATTAAAAATAATTCATGTTGAAATTTTTTTTTAAAATACCGTCTTTAGCCTGAATTTGATAGAAAACTGCTATTTTGCATTTTTTGGGGCATTTTCCGGGCACAATTAAAGGGGTTCAGGTGTGTCAAAATTGAAAGCTATTGGGTGGAAATTATTCCTTAAATACTCCTCAAGAGGTGACAATACTTTAATTGACAAAAAATGTATAACAAGTACTTCTTTTTTCCATTTTTTTTTTAAATCGAGCTTTTCCCATTTAAAACCCCATGTTAATTACTTAGTTTTCGACAAATATTAAAGAACGTACGCCATGCCATGGCGTGCCCAACACCCGTGAGTCTGAGCTCTACGTTTTTAATTATTTCTCGAAAAGTAAGGGAGATCCCATTTTTATATTCAAGGGACTTTTAGAGCACATTGTAAGCTATCTATAAAAAAAATTTTGTATTTAAAATAAATTTTTTTCTAATTTAGTTTCAAATTGTGTTTTTAAAAAATACAACAAGTTTTTGAATCTTTTCGAAAAATATTTCTTTAAAACTGCGTCTGATTGTAAAAACTTAAAAAGCTTCATCGTAATAATATTAAAATCATCAACGCTTAATAGAAATTACTAATAATAAATAACATTCTTTAGATGGTTTGACGTGAAATTTCTTAAAAGTTAATTTTATGAAATAAAAATTAAGTTTTTTGTAATATTTTGTTGTTTTCTTCACTATTTATAGATTTATAAAAAAATTCTCCCCTTAAACCGATCCTTCAAAATTAATTAGACATACAATGCTTGTAGTAATTTTTATGTGTAATTTTGATAATTTCATCGTTAATTATAGTTTAAGAAACGTATGCGCTACAAGCACAAATATAAACAAAATTTTCCAAAATCAAGGTAAAAGCTATTTACGTTTGCACTTTTAAATTGTGCGGGAACTCAAAGAGCCAATGAATGCCTATTACTTGCGCATGCGCACGAAGTTTTTCGTCCAGTAAGATCGCTGCCGGCTGTTACCACCACGTTACTAGTCTGGGGCTCTATTCTCGAGTTCGTTCGAAACTTTCCGTATACGTAAAGTTTCGAATGGTAACTTACGTATACGAGTAGGAAGTCGTATTCTCGAGCACTCTTCGAATTTGCGATCCGAGTTATTCGTATACGAATGTACTGAACAGCGTTGCCAAGTTTAACTCACGTCAAAATTCTAGTGCTTTACTAGTGACAAACAATTTGAGCCAATGAAATCATTTGTAGAGTCGTGTGTGAAATGCGCCAAAATGTGTATGATTTAAAAATCGAATGCTTTCGCTGTCAGCACATGGTGCCGGGTGAAATTATATTGAAGGTATGTTTATTTCTATTTTCAGCTCTATAGTTTTAGAATAATATTAAATATTTGCGCAATAGATATGATGTCTTATTGGTTCATATTTCTGTGCAATATTATATTAGTGAGGAAAAATATCGCGAAAACTGCAATGCCCCACGATATAATTAATTATTTTTTAACCTCAAAACGAAACAAATTTTCAAAGAATTTCAATACAAATTAGTATATGTGTATGACAAAAAAGTAAAATATTCCCAAGTGTCGCAACCTTCAAACCAACAATTAAACAATACATAATTCACTTACTGTATTACATTTGTAAAAAACTTTTGTTTTGATCACTCTCGATCTGTCACTTTTTATACCGCGCGCCTCACAAATCTTCTTCTTCTTCTTTAAGAACAGCCAGTGGCTGATCTACGTTGACACACAAATCATACAATTTAATTACTGCGCATGAACAAACTCTTAATTCGTATACGAATATAAGTTTCGAGTGGCATATACCCACTCGTTGCATTTCGTACGAAACTTTACGTATACGAACCGCCAGTGAGTGTTCGAGAATAGGGTTCATTGCAAGTCATTCGAAAGTCGGAAGATTCGTATACGAAAAAAACTCGAGAATAGAGCCCCTGACAGGGAACGGTTGCAAACCAGCCTCCCTAGTAAACTACGGCGATTATGCCGTTACCTGCTAGGAGACTGACATACAAGTAACAATTCCTCTGATAACATGTGATCATTCAGGAACCTTGCAGGATGGTAACAGGTTAGCTGGGAAACATAACATCTACAGTTCAACGTAAGGCCTGTTAACTTCTGCGCTGTAACACGAAGGTGACCCTTATATTGCAGTTGTACAGTTTCTTCATCAGGACGGCAGAATTATTGTTCGGCTAAGCAGAATCTATTCTTATTGTAAAATATTGCATTTGAGTGATGAACTTTTTGAAGAACCAATTTTCTTTAAAAAAAATAATAAATTCTATGCAAATTTTTTAATTTAGAATTTAAAATATTGTAAAATAAAAATACTTTACAGATTATGAATGTAAAACTCTTTATTTAATTTCATCAATTGAAATATGCTTTTCAAGTTTAAAAATACTTTTAAAAGAAAAAAAGAAAAAACTATCTAAAGCTTTTCAGAATTTAAAATGGCGTATTAAAACTTTAAAGAAAAGTAACTCAAAGGTAACGCGTTACTTTTTGTACAAAGTAACGACGTTAAAAGTTTTAAGGCACTGACTATCGGTAACGTTAATGCATTACTTTTGATTGGTAAAGTGTAAATCACTGTTCGCATATTTTTCTTTCAATAAAAGAAGTTGTAGCAATTTTTGTTTTCGAATTATTTAAAAAAAAAACGGTGTTTTTATTTGATAAAAATATTTCGCCTTTTTTCACTTCAACTCGTGACGAAGTGGGAATTTGTTTTTCAAAAACTTACCATGTCACATTCTGCGGCCGATGATGTGCGCAAAAGTTGGAAACGTTGATTTGAAAAAATCTTAATAATGTTGCATAATATAAATAAAGGCATTGCATAATTTGTGCACAAATACCTTCGATCGTTTCGGGAGTCGGGCGAATTTTGAGTAAGCAAAAACGGTCAGTGAGAAAGTTGTTCAGGAAGGTTCAAAGAAAGTTTTAGCTCAATTGAAATAGTAGTTAATAAACTGTTAAGTTTTTTAATTTTCCAGCGCGATCGATTCTCTCCAGAGTAGGCTGCGGCCCGATCGGTAAGACGCTACTACAAAAAGTTCGCATTTCATCGCGAGTTGAATTGAAAAGAAGGCGAAATATTTTAATCAGAGAAAAAACAGTGTTTTTAAATAATTCGAAAAATAAAAAAGCTACAACTTTTTTGTTAAGAGAAAAAGATGCGTCAGAACATTTCCAATTTGAATACGTATTTTAAAAACTGAAATTCAAAACTTTACTCTCAAGTCCTTAAGGGCCTCTCCACTCCAGCACAATAATTTTATACACATCTCCTTTTTGCATCAGTCAGCTCAATTATCGATTGCGATGCTGTCCAATATGTACCGTAAAATATTGTCCCATCGTACCATTTCGACTTTCTCAGATATTAATCGTTCTTGAAGTTCGTACAAATCTTTTTTTATAATAAAAAGAGCCTAGCATAAGTTTCATAAATAATTGAACTATTTGTCAAATTTCTTTAGTCTTAGAAAGCATACTTTAAACAGAAACTAATACTTGATTTTATATTTTTAAATTGACTTACCCAAACATAATGACTCTCCCATGATTCTGAAAGTTTCAATTGCTTTCTATTCAAAATTATTGAATTAAAAATACTTGTTTTTTTAACCCTTCATTTAAAATTATTAGCTCTAGCGTAAGGTTAAAATTCGCTAGCAGTCAAACTCGTAAACTAAATAAAAAGACAAATATTTTTTGTTAAAAATACATCTATTTCTAGTCTCGCTTTTTTATAAACAGAAAGATTCTTTACATTTTAAATCACTTAATATTTATTTGATAAGACAAAATAAAAGTTTTCACATTAATAAATAATTCTCCATTCCACCTTAAAAAATGAGATTTAATCTAAATATAAGCATGATATAGTTATGATAAATGGTTTTAATTTCTTATTGTAATAATTTTATTTTAAAGAGAGTTTCATTAATTTTAAATTACGTATGGAACACGTTTTTTCGAAACTATTTTGCCATCATTATGTTTCTAAAGTTTATAGTGTTATCTTACATCTATAAAGCATGCATTTCAGCAAAATTCTACATGAATTGAAGTATTTATTTTTTCACAAGACTTTTGTATATACATGAAGTATTTTTTTATGGTGACCAATGGGGATGGAGAAAAAAAATGATGACCGATCGATTCACTGATAATAAAATAATGGTATCACTGCGTAAGTTATAATGTACCGTAGCCTATAACGCTCCAAAGTAGTTTCATCACATCGTCAGCTCCTGAAAAAAAGTGCCAATATTGAATATTTGAAGGATATTGAAAAAATGATTATAATTTAAGAGCATATAGTCAGTCTGCCAAGGTTATCTATATGTTTTAATTCTGACTGTGAAATAAATAAGCGAAACCTTCACAGTTATCATCATTTAGAAACGTACTTTTCTAATACTTTAATTTTCAAACTGAATAAAAGAAACCAAAATATTTGATTGAAAACACTTCTCCATCCCAATTTCAAATGCGGAAAACCGAATGCTGCTGCCATCTTTGTTTGTAGCTTGGAACCAACGCATAAGTTACTATAAAATAGAAACAGTGATTTATCAAAATACCAGAGCAACAGCAGCAGTTTCGTGTCTCTGGATTTAATACAACTAAAACTTTCAAAAGTTTCTTTATATTTATATATTTAATCATCCTTATTTAGGAAAATGGTATACTTTGGATAATCCTTTATATTTTTTTTAGTTATCATTCTAGAATCTAGTGTATCTTACTTACATTAGCAGACACCTAATAAAGCTTTTCAGCAAAACTTTTCACGGATTGAAGACCAATTAAAAGTGTTTATTTTTTCGCTTGACTAGTGTATATACATGGAAGAAATTTTTTATCGAGACAAAATATTATAGTCTTATATAGATTTCTCTCCGAACAAAAGAATCTCTATCAAAACACTCAACGGGATGGAGAAATAAGTGATCGGTCGATTTAAGGATAATAAAATGATGGTCTAACTATGTGAGTTATAACGTACCGTAGCTATTATGCTGCAACGTAGTTTCATCACATCGTCAGCTCCTATAAAAAAAATAGACGTGTAAAAATTCAAGAACATTACAGGACACAAATTATAACTGAAGAGGAATTCTCAGTCTGCCAAGGTTATCTACATATTTTAATTCTGACTGTGAAATAAATAAGCGAAACCTTCACAGTTATCATCATTTAGAAACGTACTTTTCTAATACTTTAATTTTCAACTTAAAAAAAAACAAAATATTTGATTGAAAACACTTCTCCATCCCAATTTCAAATGCGGAAAACCGAATGATGCTGCCATCTATGTTTGTAGCTTGGAACTAACGCATACGTTACGATAAAATAGAAACCGTGATTTATAAAAGTACCAGAGCAACAGCAGCATTTTCGTGGCTCTGGATTGAATACAACTAAAACTTTCAAAAATTTCTTTATATTTATACATTTATATTTATTCATCCTAATTTAGGAAAATAGTTTACTTTGGATAATCCTTTATATTTTTTTTTAGTTATCATTCTAGAATCTAGTGTACCTTACTTACATTAGCAGACACCTAATAAAGCTTTTCAGCAAAACTTTTCACGGATTGAAGACCAATTAAAAGTGTTTATTTTTTCGCTTGACTAGTGTATATACATGAAGAACTTTTTTATCGAGACAAAATATTATAGTCTTATATAGATTTCCCTCCGAACAAAAGAATCTCTATCAAAACACTCAACGGGATGGAGAAATAAGTGATCGGTCGATTTAAGGATAATAAAATAATGGTCTCACTATGTGAGTTATAATGTACCGTAGCTATTATGCTGCAACGTAGTTTCATCACATCGTCAGCTCCTATAAAAAAAATAGACGTGTAAAAATTCAAGAACATTACAGGACACAAATTATAACTGAAGAGGAATTGTCAGTCTGCCAAGGTTATCTACATATTTTAATTCTGACTGTGAAATAAATAAGCGAAACCTTCACAGTTATCATCATTTAGGAAAGTATCATATAGTAGGGGGCTGGGAGGAGGGTAAAATAATAAAAGTTGTAATTACCATTATGGCGTTGACGATATCATTTTGGTTATTCTTAAGAGCTTTGATTGCCTTCCCTCGAGAAACGTTGGCTTGGCACATAACGAGGTCAACATCCTTTTCTTCGACGCCCGTTTCGTCTACTTCCTCCTCAGATTCCTCTTGAATTGGTGCCACCACCTTTTGGAAATTCCAAAATGAATTATTAAATGAAAAGCAGTGTTAAAATACCCTGGTAGTGTTGGGCAGGTTATGTTTTTTGTAAGTAGCATGTTACAATTACTGAAAGAAGTACCCTAAAGTTCAAACTTTAAAAAAATAGGACCCAGCTAAAATCTGACACGTGTTGACATACACGGTATGTTTTGACATGTTAACAGCAACATATTAAAATATAATCAAAATAAAAGACTTCTCATGATCTTTCATTTTTGTGTGCCTTCTCACAGAGGAAAATTTCGGAACTCAAAAAACTACAGAAACAAAATTAAAAGATGTATGTAATTATGTTTATCTAAATGAAATCAAGTTTTTTCCTCGATCCTTTTTGGTTCGGAAAATTAACTTGAAGTTAGACACGGAGCCGACAGCAGTTTTAATAGTTTAGGAATTATTTTTAAATTCCATCATTTTTCTCCGTAAAAAGAAGTTTAAAACATTTTTTTATTAATATTTAAGTGTAGGAGTCATAACTTTTAATAAGGTCGTACTTCTTCGTGCAACTTACTATTATTTCAACACTCATTGTGATTAATACAAAGAAAAAAAAAGTTTTGTTGTTCTGAAATAATTTGTTTACAAAAAGTTAAAAATTGAATCATTCCAACTTTTTGATTTCAACACACAAAAATGTTGTGTAACTGAGCTAATAAACGTTTGTTAAGACGTAAAGGACGTAAAAAAAAAAGACGTAAATTTACTGAAGTTTATGAAACGAAAATCTCCTTTAGAATTGCAGTTTCTAAATGTAAATGTACATTTTGAAAATATGAATTTAAAAGCATATAAAAATATTGTAACACAGCACTTCTTAAATATGAAATCAAAATGTTTTCGTGGGTAAAGTTGCAAAGAAAAGGTAATTTTACGTTCTTTGTTAAATTAACGTTCTATTTAAAAGTGAGAATATTTTTAAAAAAGACTGATATATACAGTTATTATGAAAATACATAATTAGTTAATACATATTTCTAGGACAAAATATTCGGTTTAGTAAATTGTTTGAATAAAAAAATTGATAATAAATTAGACCTAATACATTAGAAGTGTTCAAACAACGTATTGTATTCCAGAACCAGAAATCTACATATGTGTAATAATGCATTTTATTTGCGATTTTTAACTATCATAACAGTTTCAAATTACACTTGATCAATATAGCATAGCACAGGGCTGCCACAGCCTAATGTAGTTGAAAAATAAATAATGTTAATATCAGGCAATTTAAAATTCCCGGGTTTTTCCCCTTCAAATATTTTTCCCAGGACGAAGTTTTAGATGTCTTTTTGTGATTTTTAAAAGTCAACGTATACATAGAAATAGAAATTTTAACATAATATACATAGAAAAAATCTGCCCGCTGCCCGAGCAAACTCTCGTCGAACGTAGTGCGCGCGGCTTGCAAGTCTGAGCGCGTCTAGGGCGCACACCTGTTGGATCTCGCGCTTCGCGCTCGATCACTGTACATCCCCCACATTTTTGCATAGGACTTTTGAAATTATAGTAGGTCAAACCATCAAAAACTGAAACGTAATCATTGTGAATTCTCTTTTGTTAAGCTCCTTCAACTTTAACGAAGACATTCTCATCACGAATCTCGTGAGAAAAAAAGGTTACAAGCAAGTTTTCAGATCTAATTTGAAAACAATTTTGTTATCAAACATTTGATTGTACCTTGTTTTTTTATCAAAAAATTTAACTTGTTTATTTGTAATTTTATTTTTCACGATTAAACAAAAACTACGCGTCTTATCAAAAAATGATTAATAACAAATTTGTAGCCCTTTTTTAGATGAACAGCTTTTGTCTATTTATTTTTTTCGCGGCTTGTGTCGTTTTTCGTGACCATAAATTGTTCGAATTTCCGAGTACTACGAATAGCCGTACATAGAATTTTCAACTCTTAAAAAAAATGGTCTTAATAATTTTGAAAATGCTATAACTTTTTGAATTTGTATCCAACATAGCTGATTAAAGAACTTATCCTTTTCTTTTAGGTCTTAAAAAAGTGTGCCAATGCTCAATCCAGTCTGATCATTTTTTCTAAAGTTATCGTGCCTACAGACTGCAGACAGACTACAGACATACACCTTCGTAAAAATCGTTTTTTCTGACTTAGTGGGTCTCAAAACGTTGAGATTTGATGAAACCCAACTAAGTCAAATTTTACATAAAACCAATACATTCTTAATAGGAGGAGCATGTAAAAAATTAGACACATCGGTACTTAGAATAAGCATAGGAAGGAATCTTGCGTCTGTAGATAAAGTGGAAATGGAATAAAAAGAAGATAAATTAGAAAAAGTCAATTTTGCGATCAAATACAAAAAAATCCCGGTCCTAAACGAAATTCCCGGAGTTTTCTTCGGTTTTTTCACGGTCCAATAAAATTCCTGGGCTTTTCCCGGTTTACCGGTCCGCTAGACACCCTGAATCTTTACAACAGGAACTAGAACATCAGCCGAAAGCCACAAATTTAAAATACATTTAAATTCAATTTAAATTAAAACGAAATATTTAAATACCATTTCCATACTTATCATAGGTGAAACGTAAAAATAATTCGAACGTTAATACAGGTGGGATATTCCACTCAGAAAAAAGGTTAAAAAACACCACGTAAATTCATAGCCAATATTCACCCAACATTCGCCCGAATTATTTTCATCCGAGATCTTTTTACAAAATAAAACTACAGAGACTAATAGCGAATTCGGTTATCCTGCACTGGTGCACGCCAGAGCACTCCGACCTGCTCCTTCTTATTTCTCACGTTCATCCTTCTCCCTTCGACCAGCTTGAAGCAGGTCGGAGTGCTCTGGAATGCACCAGTGCAAGATAACCGAATTCGCTAAAAGACAAGTCATAAACGAATGATCTCAGCACATATTGAAGAAAATGCATGTTTATGAATATTATAAAGATAAAAAACTATTTTATCTTTTGTATATTTGATTCAAATAAAAAGCACGTCTCTGAGACTGGGCTCCACTGAATCGTGAAAAATACAGCTGGAAAAAAGCAACCAGTCCCGAGAAAAGCCTTACCAGCAAGAATTTAAAGCAAAATCGCACATAAATGACAAAAAAAGTATGCAAATCTTACGCACTTGATTCAAATAAAAAAACAGAACAAAACCCGAATCGGGCTCTATGGAATCATGGAAAAAGTAGATGGTAGAAAGCACCCAATCCTAAGAAAGAAGGGGTTTTAATTTTTTTTAATGATACTGTGGCGCTTAGTATAACATTTTATTCTACCCACTTTCAAATCGATTTCGACCAACATTTTTTACTGGTACATGAGTTCGGATCTATAAGTTGCATAAATTAATCAAACAAAATCGAAGATTTGGTATCAAAGACTGAGAACATACAATTACCAAAATTAAATATTACTTAAATTTTCTTTCTTTCGAAGGTGAGATGTAGAAAAGTGACTTCAGTGACCTTTTGCTTTCAAAAAGTGATGAAAAGTGACTTAAATTGCTGTGGCAGCCCTGATTAATACTACATATGTATTTTGTAATTTAAATACAGTGCAGTTGAAACTCACAATTTTTACTTTCTAAGGCTTTTATGTGCTTTTTTTATTAATTTTTATATGAAGTTATATGAATTAAATAATACATAATATCTAATTTAGTTTTTGCGTAATTCATATTAAATAAGCATACCTAATAAATATAAATGAGAATACCAATAATTAATTTGAATAACTTTGTCCACAAAATAACAGTTTATGGTGATATTACAAGTTCAGACAAAATTATTCCTTTTGGTCAACCACGTTCCACGTGCCCCGCACCACTACCATAGCCCAACTTCCGCTACATAGAGTCGATGTGGAGAAACAATATCAAAATTTTATATCAGTTTAGTACTTTTACAAAACTAAACATAATAATATCGTTAGTCTGATAGTGAGTAAAACCATTCATTTAGTTAATTTTGCGATAAAAAAGCATCTAATAATTCTGACAGTGTGTCTTCACAACATTTATCATTAACCTTTAAACGTCCCCTGGTGGTCAATTAGACCCCAGCGTTTTACCCAGATTTTTATTATTGTTACTTTTAACCCAGATTTTTATTTTTTTTTAGTATCTTAAAATTCAAAATCAATTTTTCAAATAGTTGCATCTAATTGATGATACTTTGACGTATATTTAAAAAAAAAATCAGCTTAAAATATTAAATATCTTGGTTTTTATAACGAATTTTCGGCTGGGGCTCCTCAGACCCCTAGGGGACGCTTACGTTTTTTAAAACACAGGGGACGTTTAAAGGTTAAGTTCAACAGAATTTAATTTTTAGCCAAATTAATAAAAATTTAAATAAATAATAAACAAATGTAAAAAATCCCTCCTTAATTTTAATTGGAATCATGACGTTTTTGAAGATATTTTCACTCAAGTTAAACGTTTAAATGTTTAAGAAATAAATAATTACCGTCGTGCTGCCACCTGCTTCGGTTGCTGCAATTACTGGTGGTTCCTTGAATTTTTCGGCTGCTGCCACCTGCGCTTGCTGGCTGAGATCCTCAATCTAGTAAAAAATGAAGCCATTTAATAAATATCAAATTTTAATAGTCCAGAAGAGTTCAGTTTAATCTATTATAAAAAAATATATAAAAAAACAGAACCATGCTATGAAAAATGGGTTAAAATCAGTTACGGTCATATACAATTTTTTGAAATTAAAAAAAAACAAGAATATAAGGATGAAATTTGGACACCACAACCCTAAATGTCTATTCAAATAAAATAAAAAGAAGGTAAATACCAAATCTCCTTTCTTCTTTTTTACATTTTTTCAAATTCACAATTTAAAAAAATCTACAAACAAAATTTAGAATCGTTTCGGTGTTCACTGAACACCCTTTTCAAGGCAATTGAAATAAAATGTTTGTATTGCCTTGAAAACGAGTTTGAATGAACACCGAAACGTTGGCAGATTTTTTGCAAATGTTTTTTTGATTGTGGCCTAAACAAATATAAAGAGACGAGATAAAATAAGAAAGGGGGTTTGGAGGTTTCTCTCTTCTTCTATTTTGGTCTTAATTAGAATGAAGTAATTTAAGAGTGTATTGACTCAATTTCATCGTTGGATTGTTTTGTTTAAATTTAAATTGACTTGCGTTTGAATGGGTGTCAAAATCTTCTGAATTGCGTATCTTTCACCGAAATTTCAGATTGCCGAAAACACATATCGAAAAGAATTTCATTCGGAAATTTTTCTTATTCATCATTTCTTTTTAATCTCTTAGTAATGGAAGCCGCGTGTCAAAAAGGGACCTAAAAACATTTGAATAAGTCTCTCTTAAGGGCGTTGTATCTAGGACAACACCTCAAAATTGAATTGTCTCATTTTACTCCATAAATACTAGAATTACATTTTTAAAGATAATTAGGGCCTATTGCTGTTTTGAATCAAATATGTATTCGGAGCAAAAAATTAGCTTAAATACTTTTTGTGTAAAACGATTTTTTCGCATGCTCAGGTTAGATTAAAAACACTTTTTACAAAAAAAGTATTGAAATCGGCCAAATTTTTACTCCGAATACAGATTTGATTCAAAACCGGAATATCATGGAGTAAAGTGAGGCAATTCAATTTTGCGGTTGGGTACTGGTCCCAACGCCTTTAAGTACAATGTGACAACCCAACTTCAAAAGAGTTGGTCCTATTCAAGAAGATGGGAACCGATTCAATGACTTAGCTTGAAGTAAGACTTTGACAAATTAATCCGTTATTTGTCTAAGAGTAAAAAAATACATGAAGGGCTACTACTCATGAGGTGAACTAAAAGCTCAGAAGCATGAATTTGTGAAATAAACTTACTTTGGCTTCACCGAAGACAATGTAAGTGTCTGAAGCTGGATTCTTGAGAACGTCTGGTTTGTTGATCACAAAGAGGATATTTTTGGACTTGCGAATCGTTACTCTGTTGACTCCTTGAACCTGAAATACACATTTTTTATGTGACTCCAGCGCATTTACGCATTTTTATGCGACAGCGTAGAGTATCGTAATGTGAAGAGTGATCTTCGCTGTATAATATACTATTACACTTCTTAGTATATAGGTTAGAAAAATAATTTTACAATAATTTAAGGAGTCGCATGATAAACTGATAACTGTCTTACTGGTTTCAACCCTAATTTGCTCATGAGTTTCCTTGCTTTCTTCTCGCCACGGCTCTGTTTGGCTTTTGAAACCATGTCAATGGGAAGGCCAGCAACCGTGGATCCTGGGAAGGACACTGGTGCTCCTGCTCCAGCATCTTCGAGTTCCGGGATAGTGTCATCAGAATCCGAATCACTTCCAGATCCAGCTGCTGCTGATTCGACCTTGGTAGGTTCGGACGTCGCCGCTTTGTCCAATTCAGTTAGTTCTGGCATTTTGTTCTGTCTGCAAATAAACAATTTCAATGAATTAATAAACGTGAACAGTCTTGTTAAACAAAAAAAGGTAACGCGGTGCTAATTATTAACAAAGTGTAATGTAATATGAACGAAAACACTAAAGCGGAGACCTCAAATTAGATAAAATAATTCTGATTATCATTTAAATTCTCGACAGAAAAATATTAATTGCCTATTCAGATTTCCATACACATAGCGCCCAGACAAATATATAACTGAATACTGTACCAAGCAAAAGATAAAAGAAATTGTTGCTAAACATAATTCTAATGTAACCTAAAAGAAACACTAATTTTTAGCGAGTCAGCGATACTTCCCAAATTGAATGATCAAATATGACATTTCTGTTGCATAATTATAAAAATAAGTAATCATCATTCAAACATAATTGGGGAAACTTCTCTTAGACCTCTAAATCGAGTGATATATAAAATATGAAACTTCGAAAGTTTTTTTTTAACCCTACAAAAGCTGCACGTGTTCCATATATGACCAGTCCCCACCCCAGGTTACCAAAATAAAACTCGCACCTTAGAAGTACAATAACCCTTAGAACAAAAAACTAAAATGATCCGACTAATGTTCTAAGTGTCGAGATAACGATAAATAAAGTAAGAAATCACTAGAAAGATAGGATTTTTGACAAAGTCGTGATTAGACAATTTTTATTATGGCGCCTAACAAAGCATCCAAAGAGTAACGTGATGTCACCGGTTTTCCACTCTGTTACAGATCACGTTATGATTTTCACACAGGGCGTTCAATTTAAAAACTCACACAAAACATATAAAATGTATAAATAAACTATTGAACGCAAATAGCCCTTTTCCTTTGTAAAATCAATGAAAAAAGAATCTCTAAAATTTTTCGATAAATTCAATTTTTGAAAAACACACAGCGCTGAACTTATGCAAGAATTCGATGCACTTTTCTTTAATATAAGAATATCAAATTATATATTATCAATTTCATTAGGAATTACCGCAGATTAATTTGAGATGCAGGTTAAAACTACAGATTTACCTCGTGCGGCGTTTCGACGACGAACGAACACTTTTTTAGTTACCACTTTACACGGCGAAACTGGGCGAAACTAAACCACAGTTCACACGACGTGTTTCGTCGTCATCATGGCTGACGACGATAAATTTTATGCGCCTTTTGGAACACGAGGAGACATTTTGAATCGATTCGAGCATGATCCAAAAAATACATGGTCAAGCCACGAGGAAGTAAAAAAAACTGAGCCAATGAGAACCTACCGCTTATTTTCTCCATCTTGGATGAATTCGGCGGCAAATGTAAGTGATTTTAAAATTTAAAGTGTTAGAATTGAATTTTTTTGTAATTTTGAGATATACAATTCTAATCAAATGTATTGTAATGTTGAAAATAGGTGAACGGAAGCACTGATTGACTATAATTCCAGGTTATGTGTTTCATAACCTCTTCCTCGTGACATATGTGTGCATAAAATAAAATTGGAATCAATTGGGAAAGTACTATAGTACTATATTTATAAATAAATAAAATTATACAGTGCGGTGCCCACGATATACAGGGTGTCCCAGACTTAAGTGTCCAGACTTATATGGCCGTATAAAAATGAAAAAAATAAATAGAAAATTCCTTTTCCAAAAACCAGTTGAAGTTTTAGTTGTTTAGTTATAAAACATTTAAGCTGGTCCAATCAGGAGCGCCGTATAAAGAGCCGTAAAGCGTGAATGGGATTCCAACGTAGTGTTCTCCCGTCGCTAACCCCACCTCTGCGCTCACTTCGATAACACTGCATTGAAATCTGGTTCACGGACACACGGCTGTTTATACGACGCTCTTGATTGGTCCAGCTTAAATGTTTTATTACTAAAAAACTAAAACTTCAACTGATTTTTTGAAAAAAAAATTTCTGTTTATTTTTTTTATTTTTATACGGCTATATGAGTCCGGACACTTGAGTCTGGGACACCCTGTATAAGATGATAATTATTATGTTTAATTCATTAAGAAATATTTTTCTTCAATTTTAGAGGAAAATTTGATTTAAAGATACAAAATATTTATTAACAATTATAAAATACTCTTGTTCACTCCTTTTTGCACAATTTCTATTACGTTCGTAATATAATTAATACATGTGGAACGGGAGAAGGTGGCAAGTGACAATTTTGGAAAAAGGGATTCTTTGTTAGAAAATTCTCAAAAATTCAAATACACACCGAGTTAAAAGGAATTGCTCCGGAGCGTATTTTTAATGGTATCAGTATACGTCGAAGTTTGTTTTTCATATCCATTAAAAATAAAGACTTTTATGATGAAGGTATTTGTTATGATATTCAAAAAAGGCATATAAATTTATGGTTCAAGAGCAGAAAATTTTTATGTTATTGAGCATTACTTGAATACGATAAATCTTATGTCATATTGTGACACCGTCTCATTGAAAATTGATTTTCTGGTAAGTGAATAATTTTTTTTAACTTACTTTCTCGGTGTTCATCTACTGAATATCTCGCCCTAATAGCACGGAACGTTCCTGGAACGTTCCCGGAACTTTCGGAACGTTCCAGGAAATTCCGCTGGAACGTTCTGAAGGGCGGACATTTTACACGTTGCGGGAACGTTCCTAGAACGTTCGAGTGGAACGTTCCCCTCAGGTCCCAGTGGAAAGTTCCCAAGGGCGGACATTTTACACGTTGCGGGAACGTTCCTGGAACGTTCCAGTGGAACGTTCCGAAGGTGCCCGCGGAACGTTCCAGGAACGTTCCCGGATAGTTCCGTGCTATTAGGGCGGCGGGGACATTTCACAATTTGAAAAACAAAATAACAATTAAAATTGTTGTGACGATTTTATGACGATTTTCAGAGACCACACAATTCTAACCTCAAAAGTAAAACTCAGTGTCCCTCGAAATAAATTTTGGTTTATGAAACTTTTTCCCTCTTTATTCAGTAACCGTTTCACCATTTACATGTAATATAAAATCACATTTACACACATTATAAATCTCTCTTATTCTTAGCAGACTTTTCTACGGAATGATAAATGTTGTTGGCGAAACCCCATAGTATTGCACACATGCATATTTATAGGTAAAAGGAATGTTGACATTTTTTACCATATATATGAGACAGTATTTTCCACTTAATTTAAAGATGGTAAATCTTAATTTTAATATATACATATATATATATACAGGGTGTCCACGCCAGGGCTTACCAAAAGGTATGCAACCCGCTATACACGGCCATAAGAATAGCATTGGCGAGTAAGACGGGTTGCATAATTTTCGGTAAGCCCTGGCGTGGACACCCTGTATATAAATAAAGATAATTTACTTTTCACATTGTATTGCATGGTCATAGAAAATTCAAGTATTTGTTGGACAGATAATTTTTTGTCAAAAATCCATATTTACTGGTTGAAAATTCAAGAGTTTTGTGAAAATTAGTCTTTTTGGCTTACAAGCTCAACAAGTTGGTTGAAAAATAACCTATTTCGTTGAAAAGTCGTATTTTTGGAATTAATTCAACTGTTTTTATATGAAATTAAAATACTTTTTCGTTATCACATCAATATTACATTTTTCGTTAACGATTCATCACAAGATCTAGTGCGGAGGAAATAACCTAAAGAAGAAGTGGAAATCATAAATTCTTCAAGCGCAAAGCTATTGTCGTCCGGACAGACCTTACAAACATTTCTTTGAAATTTACGGACCCACGTGGTCCTATTATGGTCATCTCACTTTTACATAGAGTGAATCATGTATACACTGTTAAACGGAGATATTTACAATGTAATTGACATAAATATCAAAATTTGTATGTTTTCATCACCCTCATTCACTCTTATTTACAAACTCCCATTCTCTCCTGAATATAATTTATTAGTACTTATTCAGCAGTACTTATTCCAAATTTTTTTGGAATTCATTATTTCAATATTTTCATATTATTTCTTCCTACCATTTTCCTATAATAGTTTTTCGTACCCAGAGTACGCGTCAAACTCAAACTGCGCGGTCATAATAATAAAATGGTGGAATTAAGCGGTTGAGTGACTTGGACGAAACGGAGCCCTCAAGTGGCTAGACCATGTATTTATTGGATCATGGATTCGAGCGTCTAATCGCAGTGGGACTCCGATGCTATTTCAAAGTCGAAATCGAACGAACCTCTCTTTCTATCTCCACACGTTAGGAAAAGAGGTCCGTTCGATTTTTGGCTTTGAAGCGTGCGCGGTTTTCGTGCGACTCGGGCGCACCGCACCCAATCTGCGACTCGCTTAAGCAGGGCACATCAGCCCGTTAAGAAAGGCTTGAATAGAATAAGGTTAACAAAATTTGATTCTAACGTAAAAGCAGAGGTAATTCTATTATTTTTAATACCTGATTTTTCCTTTAGGGTTCAATGTACAAAAATAGAATAGGTTATCTCAAAAATGTAATTTCCGGCTTTTCATATAGCGTTAATAACATCACTCTCGTATTGAAAAAATGCATGAGCTGGATTTCGTCTTCTAAGAAAATGTATAGCTGTATTACCTACATTTCTAGCTGTGTCACCTAAACATCTAGCTGTTTTAGCTAATTTTGCCAGCTAGAAATTATATAGCTAATTTATTTAGAAAATTTCTAGATGGCAAAATCAGCTAAGACAGCTAGATATTTAGGTGGAACACAGCTAGAAATTTAGGTAATACAGCTAATATTTCTTAGAAGACGAAATCCAGCTAAAATTCTGGTTAGGACAGCTAAACCGAATTCCTTTAAGAAATGTGTGCATAAAATTGTTTAAATTATCCATTTTGGAATATGAGTTAGGAAGGGTCTATTTAAATGAATTCAAGTTTGCACTTCGGAGAGAGCAAGTGATTTGAATTCAAGAAATTTACATTGGATTCATATGTAATGTATTATCCTCAATTTCAATATAATGAACTTAATTTAGTGTAATACATTTTGTCATACCTAAATTCCAAATATAACGTATGTGTTTAAAAAAATTAGTTATCTTAAATAAATTGAAATTTTGAATTCAATGTAGATGAAATAAATTTTAATATGTCTTTAATAATTCTACATGCATAGTCATAGTAAATAATTTACAAATTGTGAATAAATTCTATGTAAATTCGATCGAAAATTATATTTCTCAGAAAATTATATTTTTCAAAGTGTATTGACAGGAATAGCAGTTGCTTCTTTCTAATACTGTGTCTGATATAAGAGAACGAAGGGAAAATCAGGTATTCACAGGAATTGCATTTTTCAATCCTATTCTATTCAAGACTTCTTACCGGGATACGTCAAAAAGTACCGAACTCTTATCGTTATCTATTTTCCAATCTCTGGTCTTTTAGAATTTTTTTTCTGATGAACGTATTTTCATCAGTAGAGAACACTGAGAAAAATTGATTATACCATTTATGATCTTGGATTTTAAAATTCGGGACCAAAATCCAAAGATATTAAGCTGTGCAATATAGATGTTAATCTTTTAATCATGTGAAATTTACGAGATACTCTTACAATGCAAAAAAATTCTATAAGAAACTAAATTCCTTTTTAATCCTAGTGGGGGGGGGGGGGATTCCCCATTTTGAAGTGAAATTGAACTCCTGAAGAGTTGCGATGACTCGATTTCTAACAAATAGAATGTCATCGCCAGGAAAGAGGAATTGAATAACAAGATTATTTTCTATAGTTTGATTACTTGATAAACCTTTTATTTTTATCCAAAAGTATCTTTATTTCAGTGAAAATTAATTTTCAAACTTAATTTTCAATAAATCGTTGAAAAATTACATCCCTGCATAATATAACCTTCTGAGTGTGAGTTCGACAACATTTTGTTAACGTAAATGATTAAAAATGTAATGCAGCCAAGCAAAAATCTAATTATTACTGACATCTAAAATTATTCGTCCGATGTTTACCTTCACGTTACACATTACAATCTTATCTAAAAACTAAAATGTCGAATATATTAAAAAATCATTCTGAAATAAAAAAATAGGATACAATCAATTGTTAATTCGTGAAGTATTGAATTGAATGAGAATTTTTATTTCCTAATGCGCTTTTCTAAAGTCCGTATATACGTTAGAAAAAAAGTATCACAAGCAGTAAATATTATATTTAATATCCCCATAATTCGCAAAATTACTAAGAATCCCAATTGAATATGTGCAGTCGTTCTTACTTGCAAGCAAACGTTAAAACTGACGCAATTTCTTTTAAAATCTGAAAGCACTCACACAATGACTAAACTTATTGAATACTTTAAACTAGTGTTGCTTAACTATTGTCGTAAATCACGTATGGTTCATTTATCCTTTATTTAAAATGGTTGCTTTTCACAAATATGTACAATTTTTGCAATAGTTGAATTATTAAATCTTCCAAAAATGTATAACCGACAAGGATGATTGTGGAAACATTCAAAAGACGTTTTGTTTCTCTCTCTCTAAAAATACAATTTTGATTACTTCTCAACAATTTTTTTACAATTTTTAATATTTAATCAATTCTTTGCAACCGGGACAAATATTTCTAATCGCACTAACAATTTAATGTTAGACCTCGTCCTTCAGCAACTTTTTTCCAGAAAAGACACTTTTGCGCAACTTTCAATAAATATAAGACCTAAGAGTGTCTTTTTGAGTGTAAACTTGTTGCATGCAGAGACACATTCATGTGTGCCTGTGAAATATACATAATATCGCATTCATCACATTCAAGGAATTGACCGTAGAGTGAAACGCATTCAATTATGCGTTTTCTATCAAACATGTAATAGATTTTTATAAGTTACTTTATCGGAGACTGATCAACATCCATTCGTTCACTTAAAGACTCTTTTTTTACTTCATGTTGGCCCTTTGCCTCTTGATCGCTCTTTGAATCTCCAACATTTTTAGAATCTATAACTAATACAGAAATATATTAGTGATTATGAATAATAAAGGGAATGCATTTAGTTTGCAAAAATGGAATCTTTAGTCAAAACATTATTTACCATCCACATCCCCTTTGCCTTTCTCTTCTGAAACCTCGTTTTCTGCAGTTTCGACTGGCTTCTCCACTACCTCAATATCTGAGTCTGAAAATAAATGACTGCATTGAAGATTGGTTTTTAATATTATTGGAAAAGGATGGCCACTCAAGAATTTGAGGTCTTAAAAAATATCTCAATATTAACGAATATAGTGTATATAGTGCATTTATACGTTGTGCGTTGGCGCAAAATTTCGCGGTTGTGTTAAGGCTAGTGGAGGGGGAAAAATATCTCAACTCGCACTTGAGGATCTCTAATTATTACATATTAACTCCATATATTTGTTCATAAAATGGTTATTAAACTGATACATCCACCTACAAACAAAAAAATATTTACTCAATCGGTTGTAAATTGTTCTGTAGAAAGGTTTTTGTCTCACCTGTAAAATTGGTTTGATTATACTTAGCAGCTTATAGCATTCCCTGCTTCAATAATTATGAGATTTTAATTGGAAGCATAAAATGTGAAATTTTCCATTCTACAAAATTTTCTAATTTGAATGCTTTCTATTAAAAAGATTTCCTTCCAATATGGAGAAAAATTCTATAATTTTGAATAATTCAATTCAAAATGATTTAATTTCACATGCTGCTAGTTTAAAATTGTCCATCCTATTTATAAGATAAAACACTTAAATGATTACATTTTCGAGGAATATTCCAGGCGGAAGAGACCTTTCCATTTCCAACACCGACAATCAAGTTTTAATGATTTAAATGTTAAGATCTTTAATTTAAAATAATAGCTGTGTGTGGGTTACGTATTTTTTGAACGGCTCCGGAATAACTACTGCGCATGTAGGAGATTTCCACGTTCTCACACCACTTATGATTGGGAAATGGATAGTCTCTTTATGTCACATGAGGAGCATTCACTATGTTTCAAATGCTGGTCTGACATGGAAAAATATAATTGCCTTTGGAGGTTGCCTCTGTGAAACTAAGGTCGACGAAGATCTAAACCACATTCTCTGGACCTGTCTCAGATTTGATATCCCCTCTCTTTCTGCTCTTAACAATTACTAGGTAATTGATCCATATAAAATTGCATCCTACACGTTCAAATTTCTAAAAAAATGTAAGCTCCAAATCGAATTATTATTTTGAATTTAGCCGCCTCCCGTGTAGACAATTATTGGGACAGACTTGCGTCCAGTTAGGGCATTGTCTAGACCGTCTTGTCTAGAGGTCTTTTCGGTCGCTATTCGGGTGCTGGCTAGACTGCTATGACCAAATTTTTTTTCAAGTATCAAACCCAAATATATTTCTGCAAATTTCCAAAAATATCCAGGGTGTTTAAGAGTACCAAAAATGAAAAATGAAGATGAAGAACAAAGATTTTTTTCCTCGTCATCTATTCAGTATTTTCGGGCCCTAATCAGGTGCTGGCTAGGCTGGCTAAATAATAAATAAATAAAATAAAAATGAACATTAAAAACAAAGATTTTTTTTATTATT
This sequence comes from Andricus quercusramuli, assembly GCA_932178445.1. Classification (NCBI taxonomy): domain Eukaryota; kingdom Metazoa; phylum Arthropoda; class Insecta; order Hymenoptera; family Cynipidae; genus Andricus; species Andricus quercusramuli. The sequence goes on along the minus strand of CAKNXH010055052.1, from coordinate 26,286 downwards.
ATCTAGATATTCTTTGAAATCATTTTTTTTTAATTTTCCAGACTAGCGTTTGACCATACACAAATGCTTCACTTCTACTTGAAGCAATAATAGACTGGATTGACAATGCCGCATTTACAGTCAGAACGGTCTATTCTGGCCCCGAATAGTTCTCCGATAATTTTCTATACGGGCTTTGCTACGTAGGTCGGGTCTCGGGAAGTGTGACTAGCGGTAAAATCTCCCGTTGAAATCGTAGCAATTTTAAAGAATTTTAAAATGAACTTGTTCAACCTCACATTATACCAAAAAATGATATCCGGTTCCCCGGAATGGTGGCCACCCTGAGAAATATCTTGTGCGTGTGTTTCAAGTATAATTCTAAATTAATTATTAGTCTAAAATTACCTGTTTCAGAAGGAGTGCTAGACCCTTCAGTATCACTGAGTTTAACAGCCTGCAAAGATGAGTTGACGTTTGAAATGATGAGTGGTGCTGTTGTCGCTGAAGGACTCGAAACACTTGATTCGTGTTCTAATCTAGGAGCCGATGGCTTTTGCTTGCGCGCTGGATTCCAGAAGTTACAATAACAACATCTGAATCCTAAACAAACAAACAAAATGTATAGTATAATATGATAGTTATTAGCACCAAATATCTTAATAAGACTGAAACTAAACAGTTAATGAAATATAAGTTTTTCTTGTAAAATTACCAAAATACTCGAATTCTTCTTTCAAAGCCATTCCGTTATGGGACTCACATTGACGACAGATCAAAGCGTATCGATTTGACGGACCATCACCCACCAAATACTCAACCAATTTGTCCAAGTAGCTTCTTTGTTGTGGAAGTATTGGCCGCGGAAGAGGTGTTCCTACTAATAATTGTAAATCAAAATTATAAATAGAATCTTAATTTTAAATAGATAAAGTGTTACGTCATTGGCAAAATGCAACTCTGAATTCTTTTTCAGGTTTGTGTAAAATGATAAATGGACACTATTGTTGCAGAGGAAAGGTAATATTTCAGAACTCCACTTGAAGGAAATTAGCGAATATACTAACTAGGACCTGTAGTTGGAGCATTAATTGATCTAACGCTTGAATGAAAAGGCGAAGCCGGAAGCGGAGATGAGGGAATAGCACCAGTTGGCAGAGGACCGATATTTGAAAGCCTACCGCTTTGTGCGATATTTGAAGAAGTAAGTGCTCTTCGTCTCAATTCGCTTGCACCAGGTAAAGGTAGCACGCTAGGTTGTGGTGTACTAGGTCGGCGAGGTGTTTCTCTGTTTGGCGATGTTATCGCGAAAGTCGGCTAAAATAAATTTATATTGAAAGTAAATTCTCAAATTACTTAACTTTATTAATTATTTAATAAAATTTGATTCCACTGCGTAGTAATGACACTAACCTGAGGCGAAAGCTACAAAAAGAAAAAGAAAACATTACATTGATATTTAATAAATGAAAAAAAGTAGATTTTTACACCTCTACAATGTAAAAAGATGCAGAACTTACAGGAGTCATTCTCAGCTGATCAGGTGCGAACTTGAGTAGAATTTCTTTGGCCTTTTTGTATGTTTCAGTCTCAGTTACTTCATCCAAAATCTTCTTTTTCTCTTGCTGCATAGTTGAAAGTTTTTCTTCGTTCCTTCGAAGCTTCCTCTTGTAGTACCATGACACCAATCTCTTTACAAATAGGATTCTAGAACCGTAAATTCAACTTTAGTTTTATTCTTAAGGATTCTGTAAAGTATATAATAAGTGATAAAAAAACTTACAATATTGGAAAGATGAGCAATGGTGTGACGTAAATTAATTGGTCGTATGGCGAGGTGGGGAAAAAGTAAAAATAGCATGTTAATGCTGCTATTATATATAGGATGACACTGTATGCAATCAAAGTGCCAACGATCTTCTTATGCCTTTGTTCCGTAAAAAGTCCATACTTTTCAATATCCTTGATTTTCTATGTGAATGAAAGTAAATATTCAAAATTACATAAATAATTATAAATAGCAATTTAAAAAGTACATGAGAATAGAGGATAGAGACTGATAATCAATATGCGTTCATTTACCTTATCAAGGTCCTCAAGAACTTCTATTGTTGTTTTCTTTTTCTGAAAAAAACGTAGAAAAAAACATAATTGACTTTTAAACATAAAATAATTTAATTTTAAGCACTTTCAATTTGAAATTCTTCAGTTTTAGACTCTCTAAATAAATCCACAAGTCTCATTTTCAAACAAATAAACTATAAACGAGGAATTATAATTAAAAATGAAAAGGCTTATTTCGCTATACTGAATCGATGAGTATAGAACCTATATTAATAAAGACCACTAAATATATTTTTTGCTGTAACTGACGCGGGTTGAATAAACGATTATGTGTGACGCAAAAGAGTTGAATGTTAATTTATAACGACACCATATCCTCTAAATATAGACTTGACTTCATAAATGTCTAGTGTTCTGCATACTAAATGCAAAGATGAATCATCATTTTAGTGAATGTCAAAATAAAATTTCCAACTGAATTTAGAAAAATGGACATCAAAACAAACTTGAATTTAAATTAGCTAAAATTCGCCCAATAACTTAAAAAATTATTCGCCAACTGAATGGCATGCTTATAAGCTATTTGAGAAACAATAGATTCTCTAATATAACATCTACCGGCAAAATATCTGCCATATCATTGAATGGTAATGATCAATTTACACTTTAATTCTTGTGCATGAATTAATCATTCAATTTTAAAGAATCACTTAACGTTTTCGTGGATAAATCGTACACGTATATATAATATACCGCACAGTAAAAATTTATTTTCTATAGCCTTATGAATTTCTAACCTTTAACAAACATGACATAAATAGATAAAATATATATTTTCCTAACAAAGTAATAATTAAAAATAATCAATCTGTCAGAAAAAATATACAGCACGGCTTGCTTTTTAACAGAAAGGAAATAAAATGCATAAAAACAAATTGAACAGATTTCCTAACCTCAAAAATGCGAGTAACAGAAAAGTTACGAAGAGAAAAATGAATACAAGCACATACATCATTCAGATCAAAAGCAAATATACTTACACGAAACCTGGATAAAATAGTCCCCATTTTATTAAAGTGTGGATGAAGAGTCCGTTCCGCAGTGAATTTTAGTCTTTCAAAGAAGCATATTGTTTACGAGTATTGACTGCTCACCTCCACTTCACTACTAAAATAGCTTGAGAATGAGCTGGAATACTGCTTTTTAAGCTCAATATGGCACACGTCTATCTTGAGAGTCTCCAAATTTAAATCCCACGAATTTCAAGATATTTATAGAAAATTGAAGAGTCAAGGCAAATATTTGCAGTAAAATTCGCGGCAGGCACGTTCGTTCAACATATGTAAATGAAATGATGATTAAATACAGTTAAATGCCTTTTGTTTCGTAGTTTTTTCGTTTAATTCCTAAGGGTTCCATTCAAAATACAATCTCTAATTTAACATTTTTCTGATTTACCACGCATTTATAAATTTTACTAAATAAAGTACGCAACGAGATATATTTTTTTCACTGCCCTCGAGTCACATTTCAAACGGTCTGAAAACGGCAAAAAACCATCAAATCAGGCGCCGAGTCGCCGACAAAAGCGCACTGCGCATCCACATTCGACGCGCGCAAACGGGGGAAATCCAATATGGCCGCACACCAAGGGCCAGCACTTTAGGATGGGACACTTTATTTTTTTAGTTATTTTTGGAAAATAGTATTCTGAGATGAGTGCATATATTATGCACCTAGGGGGAGAAAAAGTGCCTCTCCCCCTTGGCGCATACGATATTTTTTATAACAAATGGATGATTTAAGACATTTCGAGAAATACAGTCATGATTTCAGTCTATATTATATTTTGTATAATGAAGCATGAAATTAATGTTAACCTAATTTATGATTATATTAGAGGTGATTTATGGTAACTTACCATAAATTACCCAAGATTATTTTTTTTCAATTTCCATAAATTTCCGGAAATGTATGAAAATTGTCGGTAAATTAGGGTTATTTTACAGGTAAATATCGTAACTTAATATAAATTACCTGAAATTAATTTTTAAAAATTACCATAAATTTCCGGAAATTTATGAAAAATTCCGGCCATTTATGGTAATTTTACAGGTAAATATGGTAACTTACCCAAAATTCATTTTTTAAATTTTCCATAAATTAAATTTATGAAAAATTTTATTCATTTATTCTAATTTACCCAAAATTCATTTTTTTCTATTTTCATAAATTTCCGGAAATTTATTAAAAATTTCTGTCATTGATGGAAATTGTACAGGTAAATATGGTAACTTACCATGGATTACTCAAAATTCATTTTTAAAAATTTCCGGAAATTTATGAATATTTTCGGTCAGTTATGGTAATTTTTCAGGTATATATGGCAACTTTCCATTATTAACCGCAAAATTCTATTATCTGCAACCAAAATTTCCTCACAGTTTTTACGGTGTGTGGGCTGATAAATTCATCAAATGCAATGTCATAGATGCGTAATTTTCAGTATTCACCTTTGGCGTCACTTTTTACTCCCTAGGCCTAGGGAGTAAAAAATAGAACTTTCACCCCCCTTCATACCCTGCAAAAAACGTCGTATTGAAAAGTATTGAAATGTATTGACATTTTGAATGCGATTCAACTCTGTTTTCTGTTCCGAAAAAAAAAATGTTAAAAGTATTAGTTCGTACTGGTTCGCATTACACTTCATCACGCTGAATGCGAGACGACAGTGTCGATGATTCGCATTACAAAGTATTGGTTCGCATTAAACTTCAAGATGCCGAATGCGAGATCTATAAATATTAAGAAATTATACAAAAATCAAGCGGTTCCTTTTATTGTCAAACTTTTTTAAAATAATGTAAAATAAATATATAAATATTAATTAATAAATAAACACTTTATAAAATATTGAATAAAATTTTAATCCGCGGTTACGCATTCAAAAGTATTCCAATAACTTTTGGAATTTGCAAAATTTAAACCAATGCGACATTTCGCATTTAAAAGTTTTCAATTCACGCACAACATTCTCCTCATTCAATCGCATTTAAAATCATTGAAGCTAATGCGAACTCTCGCATTAAAAAGTTTTCAGTACATAAAAAATTTCGTCTGATGCTATCGCATTCAAAAGTATTTAAACATATGTGAACTTTCGCATTGAAAAGTTTTTACCTCGCTCAAAAAATGAGTCTCATTCTTTCGCTTTCAAGAGGATTCAAAGTAATGTGAACTCTCGATTTAAAAAGTTTTGATTTCGCTCTGAAATTTTCTCTCATTCGGTCGCATTAGAAAGTATTAAAACGAAAGTGAAGTCTAGCATTAAAAAGCATTGCGTGAAAAAATTTTCATCTTTCATATTCAAACGCATTCAGGAATTTAATGTTATATAAGAAGTATCACATTTAAACGTTTTCGACTAACCTCCAATGCGAAACTGACACATAACAGACTTTACGGAAACAAATCGTGAATGCCAAACAATACTTTTGAATTTTACGTTTCTTGCAGGGTAGGCATCGAATAGGGCTGAAATCATGCATGTGTCATAAAAAATAATTTTTAACCACAAGTATTTCTTGATATAATTTGTTATTTTTCAAAAAATAAATAGTGGAATCATGAATTAAAAAAAAAAAAGTTTATTTAATGAAATAGCGTTTGAAAAATGAAAAACAATATCTAATCACGGCGTTCCTCGACTGACTTTAACTCAAAAGGGCTTGCATATGCCGGTTTTTTATGAATATATACATCTGGGATGCCCCAAGATCATTTTGAGCCCAAAAAGAAAAAAATCGCTTGAGCCCTTTTTGCGAAAACTCTTTTTTTGATTTTTTTGAAGAGGTTAATTAACATATTTTAATGAAAATAAGTTGAACGTGGAATTTCGTTGGCTCAAACCATTCAGTTTGGCATCCTAAAAAGGGCTACAGGTCTGAACATCTTACGAGAACTGAATATTGTTGAAAAATGGTGGAAAAAGTGGGAAACAATCAGTTTTTTGAAAATTGCCTTATTCCAGTTCATCATATGTCCCAACGACCTTAAAAAGAATGAAAGTCCTTTAAATTTTCTGCAAAATAAAAAAAATCGAAAGTTCTATCTCCAGAAGTTTGGGATTTTAAGCGAATAATTGGAATGAAAACAAAAACAAATATATATATATAGTTTTGGGGAAATAACTTATTCCCCATGCATATCTGGTCAAAATGATCAAATAATTAATTAAAGAAGACTCAATTTTGAGTAGATCTAAAGAAACCATTGCTCTAGCTCTAATAAAACCAAAATTATGGCCTTTTGAATATGACCCCTTTTTTATGAAATTTTATTTAACATCAATTTTATAAATAAAATTTCTGTTTTTTCAATAGAACTCATTTCCCCAGCGTTTTTGGTGGAAGTTGCCAGTAAGTTATTTAAGAAAGACTTAATTTTGAGTAGATCTAAAAAGAAAACAATGCTCTGGCTGTAATAGAACCAAAATTATGGCCTTTTTTTATGAAATTTTGTTCCATATCAATTTTTAAAATAAAATTCATCGTTCTTTAAAAGAACTCATTTCTCGAGTAACTCAGGAGAAAGTTGCCACCAGATAGATTAAGGAGGACCTGATTTTTTTCAAATCTAAAAAAAAAGAATGCTCCAGCTCTAATCGCATCGAAATTATGACCTCCTAAAAATAACGCCTTTTATGGAATTTTGTTGAATTTTTTTTTAATTTTTCGTTTCTGGAGGATGAGGCATGGAAAAAGGTGTTTATCATATTATGTATCTTGTGCTTGAATTTAATAAAGACTTAATTTATGAACTGAAAACTTTTATTAACGACATTCTGAAAACATGATTGTGAGCTTAAAATGAGTGAACAGACTTCATCATCTTCAATGCTCAGGAACTTTTTTCTTTTTAAAAATGAGATATTTTATTTTACAAATTGATGAGATTTTGCATTATTTCGAGGTCCATCACGCTGGCACCTCCACAATCGAAATTCCCAAATTTTTTGGTATCAGAATTTTGGGCTTTTTTTGGGCTGTATTGCCGATTTTTGGGCTCCACTACTTTTCCTGAAAATGCAAATTTTGTGTGGAGGTGGCTTTTTTTGGGCTCTTAAACGCGCCAAAAACCAATTTCCAAAAACGACCCCTAGCGGAAATAAAACTACCCCCTATATAAAAAAACAAAATAGGAAGAAACAAAGTGCACCACAATTTTGGGCTTATTTTGGGCTCTCGAAATCACAGAAAAAAATTCAAAAAACCACCCCCTATGAGTAAAAAAACCACCCCCTTGTCAAAAATTAAATCTGAAAAAAAATAAAGTGCGTCATGATTTTTGTCTTATATTGGGCTCTCGAATGCACCAAACCAAATTTTCAAAAACCTCCCCCATGTACACAAAACATCCCCTAAGTCAAAAATCAAACATGGAAAAAACGAAAAAAAAGCTGTGTTGAGCTTTTGAGAAGCCCAAAAATCAGAGACTATATTCACACTGCGAAATTCTAACGAAGACTATTTTTTGAGAAAGTCATATCTGTGTGGTGTCACGGGGGTTGATTTTGAGCGTGAAGGGTTGGAGCACAAAAATTGGTGTTGGTATTTTCGAGGAGCCCAAAATCAGAGACATAGAGTCACACTGTGAAATTCTAAAAAAGACCATTTTTTGAGAAAGTCATATCTGCTGGGTGCCAAGGGGGTTGATTTTCATGTTGAGGGTTGGAGCCCTAAAATCGGTGTTGGTATTTTTGAGGAGCCCAAAAATCAGAGACTCTATGCACACTCTTAAATTCTAAAAAAGATAATTTTTTGACAAAGTCATATCTGCTGCGTGCCAAGGGGGTTGATTTTCACGTTAAGGGTTGGAGCCCAAAAATCGGTGTTGATATTTTTTAGGAGCCCAAAAATCAGAGACTCTATTCACACTGTGAAATTCTAAAAAAGATCATTTTTTGAGAAAGTCATATCTGCTTCGTGTCAAGGGGGTTCATTTTGACGTTAAGGGTTGGAGCCCAAAAATCGGTGCTGGTGAATAGAGTCTCTGATTTTTGGGTTCCTCAAAACTACCAACACCGATTTTTGGACTCCAACCCTTAACGTGAAAATCAACCCCCTTGGCACCCAGCAGATATGACTTTCTCAAAAAATGATCTTTTTCATAATTTCACAGTGTGAATAGAGTCCCTGATTTTTGGGCTCCTCAAAAATACCAACACCGATTTTGGGGCTACAACCCTTCACGTTCAAAAACAACCCCCTTAACACGAAGCAGATATGACTTTCTCAAAAAATGATCTTTTTTAGAATTTCACATTGTGAATAGAGT
>CAKNXH010055052.1:0-15800 GCA_932178445.1 Andricus quercusramuli | reverse complement strand
ATATATATATATATATATATATATATATATATATATATAGGTATATAATCTAGTGAAACATTAATGTATAGCTTGCACTTCCTCTTTCTTGTGTGCTTCAACGATTGCAATATCCACACATTCATTCAAGAAATTAACGGATTTTTCAATTAAGACAATTTCTTTCTGGGATACTTTGGGTAAACCGAAATTTTTTTCTACGCCATTGGCTCCAAACTTCAACTCAGACGTAAAGAATCGACAAAAAGGTAATGTATTTGATCGAACATAAGCACACGCTACTGCTTTGTCATGGCCAGAAATTCCAGCAATGAGAGTGTTTAGAAAATTTGCAACTGCAGCTGCAGACGAAATTGTTGGACCTTTTGATTCTGTCAATGCTAACTCTTTCTCCGCTGATTGGAATTTATTTATCAGCATGTCTTCTTGAGCCTAAACATCAATTAGTTTTTACATTCAATCAAATAAATTTCTATCAAAATGTGTCCTGATAATTTTGGGCCAGTACGTCATTAAAAATTGTAATAATTATTATACTTTTGTAAACTCGTTGATCGGCCTAGATCGTGAAAGAAGAGGCACTGTTGTGCAAGAATCTGCACCTCCTGCAAGAGGAACTGTAACGGATGCGGGATTCAAATCCAAAAGTTTCGAAGTAAAAGATTCTATTCTCATTGCTTCGAGAGCAACAGAACCAATAATTCTGTTTGGATCCCACCAGCCAGAGCATTTATAAATTTCGGAAATCAGAGGAAGCGTAGCAGTCACTGGTCTAGCAAAAACTGCTACCAAAGCGCCAGGACAAGAATTTACCATTTTTTCAGCTGTTTTTCGGACATAATTTACCGAAGCCATAAATTGGGCATGAATGGTATCATTTCCCATTTTAAAATCCGTTTCGTCAAGAAGGGCTATAATGTCCATCTTCAAATAAATAAAAATATTACTTATACATGTAATAAATGAAATTAAGTTAATAAAACATTTAGAGTAGTTGTGCCAAAAACCAGATCTCTGGAAAAAAAAGTTTTTCTATGATTTTAAGTTTGAAAATAACATTACTGATGATGTAATTTTAAATAAAAAATATTTTTAGTGACAACATTTTAAAACCTACAAAAAACATTTTTTAAGAATGGTTGAGTTTTAATAAATGATGGTTTATTTTTTCAGGGAAATCATTCTCCAAAACTCTACTGTTTCTAATTGTGAAACTAGATATTTCTATGGCTGAAATCGTGGAAACATTCTTTTTAAAGAAAACCTTTTTTAAACAAATAACTATATTTGAAGATTATTTACTTATATTGAAAATTTCAAACAGTAAAGTTGTAGAAATTGTTTTTCCAAACAAAAAAAATAAGCCGTGATTTATTAAAAGTCAACCATTTAAAAAAAATGGGTAAATCTTCAGTAAGAAAAGATTAAATCACAAAAACTATTGTTGAAAGAATTATTTTTCGTAGGTTTTAATCTTTTTTCATAAAAAATTATGTTTTTTTCTTTCATAAGACATAACAGATAATATCATTTCAACTCTTGGAAAACTTTTTTTTCTCCAGAGACCTGATTTTTGAGACGACTACCTTGAGTATTTCATTAAATTGATATTTGAAAACCTACATCTTTCAAAGCATCGCTCATAAACTTTTTTTTATAATACTTTATTTTCGGGGAAGTATCCAAGATAGAAGCATCGGCAACAGCGCCTTCAAATTTATTTGTTGTATCTATGAAGTTGATTTGCTTTATCAAAAGATTTTGCTTCAAAAGTGCCGTTGCATACACAGCACTTAATCCACTTCCTACGATTCCGATCGAAATATTCCTTTTATGACGTAGTAAAGAATCGCCAAATTCATTATAACGACAATTACTGCTACTAGGGCTCTTGTTATTTTCTGATTTATCTGGATGTGAAATATTGGATATCGCTTTATGATTTCCAGGAAGTATAGATTCAAGGTAATATTTCGGAATTCTTAAAAACTTTCTTCCAATTTGGAGCATAATTTATTTTTAAAGATCTTTTAAAATAAAATGTTGTAACAAGAAGTGTTTAAACAAATTATTAAAGGTTACAAACGTCAGGGATATGCTATATTATCTGAAGTTGGCCAAATAAGCCAGTGTAAGATTTTTTAATTTTGCATTTAGTTTGAATTTTAAATTATAAACAAGTTACATATATACAGAAGCAAAAAATGCAGAACGAATCATTGCAAAAATTTTTTATTGATCACCATTTGCCAACAGTGAACAGCGTACAATATCTTATGAGTCTCTATTTTGTATATTGCAAAAAAGCTTGACAGCTCTAACATTTTTTTTTGATTGGAGGATCTTCAATAACTTTAATACATTTTCGTGAAATTGTTTTCACTGTATACAAAAGCTAAACATATTTACTAATAAATGTGTTCTAGTTGTACTATTAAAAATATTCTATACCACATTAATGTTTAGTATATAAATGATGCTTTATACAAAATTGTGTAATTTATTACACTCAGAGTGCAGTTTATTACAGCCTCTGCTTGGAACTAATTGTGAAATAGAGAGCTAAATCGCTAGATTGAATCTCAAATTAATGTTGTCTCACAAGTAAGTCTGACAAATCGTCGCTCGATTTTACTTCCAGATTTTTTTCGTTAGCAAGGTGAAGCAAGGAAACAAAGGCAATCGGCAAACTTAAAGCATCCGCGTTCCCTTTAGAAAGAAGTTTTGGAAGGTCTTTATAAACAGTGCAAAATGATTTTTCGTCTTTCACCCTGTCATTCATTTCCTGCTCCACCGCTTCCCTAATATCAATGTTCTCTTTGTCAGAAACAGATTTCGTCAAAGATCGCCAAATAGACTTTTTTAATTGGCGCATGTCAATTTTCTTAGCCCTTAAGGAGTAAGGAATGAAGATTTTACTGGTCAATTTAGGCGCAGCCACCAAATTTTCTCCAGTAAGAATACCTTGAGTTCCTATTCCAGGATCAACATCAGAATTAAATCCGCTTACACCCCCATTCTCGTTGTCATCTCCAATCTGATAATCATCGTTCTGAAGATCTGGACAGTAATTTGAAACATCATGTTCGTTGTTGTAATTATAGTTTTCCACTTCGTCCGAAAGATGAGTGGTATTTATATTTTTTTCTTTCAGGAAGTTGAAGTGTAGCTTCGACCGGAAGTAAAATCGGCAACAATTTCTCGAATCGTAGTGCTCGTCCTTCGGGTGTGTGATTTTTTCCTCTGTCCATCCAACTTTCGCTGTCTTCACTTGAAGACGCACCTAGAAAAATAAAATGTTAAGTATGTATGAATAAAAGCTACAAAACAAATGGAACTCATTGACACTTAATCTAACCTTCTAAAGTAAATCATTATTTTACTTTACGAAACGTACCGTGTGTCCGGGAAGGAATTTTTCAGCAACAGCTTTTCTCGCGTCTTCCTCCTTCTGCTCAATCGTGATTTCCTTCTTCTTCCTCCCAGCTTCTCTGCAAGCAGTTGGTGGCATAATTCTGCTTCCGGTAAGAGATCGATGAGGTCTCACTTTCCAATGAAGTGGACCAACCCACTGGATTTGACTCGCTAGACTGTCCTGAAGATAAGAATATTCAAAGTTTTTCTTGAGCCCACAGGAAGCAATAACAGTGCTCAAGTCAACGATATTTTCTGTTCTGTTTGGTCCTCCTCCAAATCTGTTTACTTCCTCGTGATAATCATCATCCATATCGAAGGCATTCGTGTGGGAAGGAGGAATATCGTCCGCAGGCAAACTGGCATCCAGATCGAATTGGTATTCGTTCTGCGGGGAAGGTTCATCAACAGGTTCGTTATCAGCAGACCATCCCAGGAATTGAAAATTAGTGAAAGAAGGGCAGATATCGAGTCCAGCATTGATTGTTATATTTGGATGTTCAATCTCCTTCGCCCTAAGTGGCTGATCCTCCGAAATCTCGTCGAAAATCACGTCATTGTAGGAGTTTAAACAAATCTGTCCGGTTTCGTGATAAGGTAGCATTGCTTGAAACAACAGATCTGTCGTTTGAGAATCTCCCTCTCCCATCATCAATGTAATGGGATTTACTACTTCCACATTTCCCCTTAAAGAATCTACAGTGCTGAGAATGTTTTTTCTGGTCCGCTTTTTCTTCTTCTTCTGCACTCCTTGATCCTCTGTGTTATTCTCACCTCCTTCTTGCACATTAGTTTCATTTGGAGCTTCCTTCCCATCACCGGCATTTTTATCCTGCTTGTCGAGTCCTCCTATCATCTTAAGAATATCGGTGTGCACACCATCCACTCGAAATCCGTAGATTTTTGCACTGACGTCCAAAGAAGTACTAGCTACCTGTAAATTTGACATCTCCTTGTCTTTTTTCTTTATTAAAAAAGTCATGAAGTCGATGATTTCCAAGCTGAAGGCGTTTTTCACGTTTATTTTGTTTTCAGCGCTGAGCTTAATGCACTGTGTTATTCTTTCCGAAATTTGAAGTGCTGGCATTTGTGCAACGTTTGATAATCCAAGAGATCGACGTTTGTCTAGTGAAGACGAAGATTGCGGTGTTTCGGCTTGCTCTTGTTCTCGGCGACGAGCAATACGCTCCGCTTCGTCGTCATTTTCACCCAAAGTTGAAAGTGTTCTTTGTGGAGTAACTCCGAAACTAGACCTTCGACGAAGAGGCGAAGAATTCCCTGTAGGCATTTCACCTCCTCTCTCGAGGAGAGCGATTCCTAAACTTCTCCTCATGTTTTCCATGTTGAAATCTTATTTTCTTCTAGAGATCTGGACCAAATATTGTCTAGTTAGTTTTGATTTTTCTCTTGATTATTGGATTCTGAGGAGTAATTTTTCGTTATTTTCTCCAGATCAGCACGCAAGTGATGAAGCAAGGAGTATAATTGCTGAAGTTCTTGGTGCGTTTTCTTGAGAGCTTCCAAATCACAAGCCTCCTGAAAAAATCAGATATTACACATTAAAAAAAAAAAAAGAAACATTTTTTATCTAATAAAAAGATTTATTAATGGAACTGATTGAACCTTCTTATGGAATTATTTGGACACTATTTCAAATGGAAACATAATAATGTGAGCGATAATATTAAATCAATTTTAATGTAAAATTCTCTGATCACAATGTAATTTCAATAAATATTTCATGTTTATCGTTGCTTTACGCATCTTAACATTCCCTGTTAATATTAGATGTAGAAAACCAGAAAATGTAGAACATTTAAATTATAAATACAAATATTTCCAGTTATAGTTGTTATTTTCAGTCAACATACATTTAATTTTGATAGTTTAAATATTAATTTCATCCACTGAATTTATCTACATGATAAATAAAAGTAGGGTTACCAGATGGGTCTCGTGAAAAATCAGCACATGTCCGTCTGCGGGCCCCCCCCCCCACACACACGTCCAGCAAAAGTAGTTAACCAAACCTCACCTAGGCAAACGCCATTTAAAAAAAACTAATCTGATTCGACGAATCAAGCAAATCAAAATTGATCATGGCTAACAGGAAAATAGACGAAATAGCGCTGAGCTGAGTCTTCTGGGAATTAGGATAAAGATTAACTACGATTTCCAGTATCTGTGATAAACATTTATTTTTCACTTTTTCGTGTTTTAGCCATGTCATTGGCGAATGTACTTAATAAGCGGTCAATAGCGTTAATAGTAAATAGACTGGAGAAGGCTCAACCAATAATAATATATAATATTCGTATCTTTTTATCAAAAGTAGTAAGTACGTTAATCATATCTTTAGGATAAGCCCTATCAACCTATGTATCAGTTTTCGCCAAAAAATCTTTGTATGTATAAGATAGCATCAACTTTTTTTAATTGTATAAAATGGAAGATGATTTGCTTCGTCTTAAAAATTCATGAACAGATCCACTTTGGTTAAATAACCTTAATTCCTTTCAAAACTTTACTATTGCTTTAAAGCTTGGCGGCCCCCCCCCCCCCCCTAAAAACCCGACTCCAGTAACTGTCAATATTTACGAAAAATAAGCCCAAAAATAATATCTTTGACATAAAGGGGCATGAACGGTATGAAGCTTTTAAATAGGTTAGAATTTGGTTTGAATACACTTTTTTCACCAAATCTTATACTTTGTATCCATGCTAACATTATTGGAATGTATTTTTAAATTTATTGCTAATTCAAATTCTCCAAATAAACACAAGAAAACAAGAAAGAATTTTTCTTTGTTGCTTTTGCTGTTTTTGAAGTAAGAAAAATCAAAACAAACACACTGTTTTCAATTCCACGAAAAAGTTGCAGACCGCAATTTGACACTCACAATAATCACATTTTACTCACTTCGCCTTCCATTCGTACGTAACTTACGAAACATAAATCCTTTAACTTTTAAGACAAAATGCATGAAAATGCAAAATACACGCCAGTGCAAATGAATGGCGTGGCACGTTCGTTGTGGACGTTAGTGAAAATTTGGCGGGTGACCCAGGTGGCCGATAGAGGGTTTGAAAGGTTTCAACCATGATCCAATAAATACATGGTCTAGCCACGCGCAAGTAAAAAAAAACGGAGCCAATCAGAACCAACCGCTCAATTTCTCCATCTCGGATAAGTAAGGCGGCAAATGTAAGTACTTTTAAAACATTAATTTTGAGGTATAGAAATGCCTCAATTCTAATAAAATGTATTGTAATGTTGACAATACGTAAAGGAAAATACGGATCAACAATAATGTTAGGTTATGTGTTTTATAACCTTTTCCTGGTGACATATATGTGTATAAAATAAAATTGAAGTCAATTGGGAAAGTACCGAATAAATAAAATTATATAATTTAGTGCCCACGACATATAAAATGATAATTATTATGTTTTGCTTAGTTCAAAATATTTTTTCTCAATTTCGGAGGAAAATTTGATCGAAAGACATTAAATATTTATTCATGATTATCAATACTCTCGTTCACATTCCTTTTTTTACCATTTGTATTACGTTCATAATATAATTAATACATGAAGGGTGGAACGGGAGAATTGGCAAGAGATACTTTTTTAAAGAAGGAGTTCTTTGTTAGAAAATTCTCAAAAATTCAAATCAACGAGTTGAAAGGATTTGCTCGAAATCGTCTTTTTGATGGTGGCAGTAAGTCAAAGACTTTTATGATGAAGCTATTTATGATATTCACAAAAGGCATATATTTTATTATCTTCATGGTTTAACAGCAGAAAATGTTAATCTCATTGTTTATCATTACCTGAATACGATAATAAATTTTATGTCACACTGTGACACCGTTTCATAGAAAATTGATTTTCTGGGAAGCCAATAATATAACTTTTTTCGATAAAACTTGCTTTTTCCGTGCTCATCAACTAAACATTTCGGGGACGTTTTACAATTCAAATTATTGAAGATGGAAAGTAAAAAAATTATAGTAATAAAATTATAATACTAATATATTCTTATATAAGTGATAATAATTATATATCTTATATATTTACAATTTAAAAAACAAAATAACAATTACACTTGTGACGATTTTCAGAGACTATGAAATCCTAACCTTAAAAGTATAACTCTATTTTCCCCGAAATGAATGATTTTTTTATGAAACTTTTTCCCTCTGCATTCAGTAACCATTCCACCGTTTATATGTATAACATGAAATCATATTTCATCACATTAGAAATCTCTCTTATTCTTAGCAGAATTTTTAAAGTAATGATACATGTTGTTGGAGAAACCATATAATATTGCACACATATACAGGGTGTCCACGCCAGGGCTTATTGAAAATGATGCAACCTGTCTTACACGCCAATGCTATTCTTATGGCTGTGTATAGCGGGTTGCATACTTTTTGGTAAGCCCTGGCGTGGACACCCTGTATATTTATATGTAAAAGCAAAAGGAATGTCGAAATTTTACAATATGAGACAGTATTTTCTACTTCATGTAAGAATGATAAATCTTACTTTAAATACATGTATACAAATGAAGGTAAAGATAATTTACTTTTCACATTGCATTATATGGTGATTCGTGGACAAAGTTTTCTCTCTGACATTTCGAAGATGATTTTGGTATAATAATCGCAGGCAAACATTCACTACCCTAATAGGACGGAACGTTCCAGGAACGTGTAAAATGTCCGCCCCTTGGGAACGTTCCACTGGGACTTGAGGGGGACTTTCCATTATTGTTATTTTTAACAACGATTATCTCGTAAACCGTAAGAGATAGGTAAAAATGGATGTCAGTTTTTAATTTTGAGTACCGCATATACTACACTATAATATGATATCCGTATCATAAACTGACATCAATTTTGACCTATCTCTTACAGTTTACACAATATTTATTGATAATAATAACAATAACATTAATTTATGTTTGGAACGTTCCCAAGCGGCGGACATTTGACACGTCCCGGAACGTTCCGTCCTATTAGGGTACATAGAAAAAAAAAAAAATTGGTACTTATAAACTATTTGTGCTTTCCTAAAACGACGTTTTTTTCTTTTCTGACCTATTAACACATTTACGAATTTTTCCATATAAAGGTCATAGAGTTATTCCAACTTTATAAATCGTTTTATCTCGCGATTTGTTCCATCAACAAAAAGTTGGAAAATAATGAAATCCAAATTTTACAAGATTTAAGTTTCACAACTGTTAATGAAACATACTGATTATTTCGATGTATGCTGGAGTGAGGCGGGACAAAAGCACTACTTTTCAATTTGCATTTTGTAATCGTAAAGAATTGTTTTGCCATATTGAACTCTGCACGAAATTGAAACATAAAGGTTCACAGTATATAAAAAAGTATATATGTGACATGCGCGAAAAAAGTTTCCGAGCGTTATTATTGCTAATAATTGAGTTGATAGGTACCCAAGAAATCGTGCTTTCGTTCGAGAGCTCGAGATCCCGTGAAACACCTCCCACCACTCACCACTACATCTCCGCGTCTCATCTATACCCCGGCCGTGAGCAGCGCCGCTATATGCATGAGAATGTAGTGGCAAGTGGAGAGGGAAGATTTCCTTAGTCTTCCCTCTCTCCTAAAATTTGCGTCTATCGGGTCGACTTTGACCGCTCGTCCTGAAAAATCTCGCTTTCCAGAGTAAGCCCCCTTTCTTCGGCGCACGTCACATATAAAGAAGACTCACTTTTGCATATTCAGACCTGCCCTACTCGGGGAAATTCCCTTGGGGAACACTTGTTCCGCATCCAACACCCTTTCGCCTAGAGAGCGGAGCGGTGGTAGAGGCATGCGCGTGGTAGACGTGTACGTCACATAGGAGAAATTCTCGCAAGCGTTTACCAACACTCCCGCTCTCTAGGAAAAAAAGTAGGGATCGCGGAACATGTGTTCGGAACATGCCATATATTTTTCAGCAAGCACTGGCGACATGAGAATTATGTATACACTTTTGAACGAAGATATTTAGAATGTTACAATGTTATTGACATGAATATCAAAATTTGTATGCACTTGTATGATCACCCTTATTCAGTATTATTGACAAACTTCCATTCTGTCCAGAATATAATTTATTTTCTTATCAGAGTCCTAATATACATCATTCAGCACTCATTCCAAGTTTTTTTGAAATTCATTATTTCAATATTTTCATAATATTTCTTCCTACATACTCATTTTCCTATAATAGTTTGTCATACCGAGAGTATGCGTGAAACTCAAACTGCGCGGTCATAATAACAAAATGGTGAAATGAAGCGGTTGCGTGACTTGGACGAAACGGGGTCCTCAAGTGGCTAGACCATGTATTTAATGGATCCTGGTTTCAACTGCGCTTGTGTTCCAAAACTCATATTTTTAAAGGTCTTTTCATACCTCTGCTTGCCAGCAGTGGCAGGAAGCACGCCTGGAGAAAGTCTTCAAGAGTGAAAGAGACATACTATTCTGATTTTTCCTCATCTCTTTCACTCTTGTGGACACGGTGGTCAGGAAGGATGAATAGGTATGACAAAAATGGCAATAAAATCCGTTTACAGGATGATATTCAGGCACGAATATGCATCAAAAATCCGTTCGAATTGAAATCCTAGCTGATCTTGTTCACGAGATATCGTCAAATTACGTATTCCAGCTAATTATGACTTTTATACAAGGTATGTATAGAATAGATGAATATATGCTAGTTTAACACCCGTGTTTATATATGTACAAAGATATCTTTGGCACCGCCAAAGATATTAGTACCTAGATGCGGCAAGGGTCAGGAGTGGGGACGCCGAATATATATATGTCACTACTTTCTAGCCTACGTTGAGGTGCTGCCCTCTTCAACTTTTCATTGTTTCCATGGTAACCGCGTCAAATCGTGTGAAATGTGAATGAGTCACCGTCGGTGGTGAGACTGTGAGAGCCTAGCGAGCAAAAAGACTCGCCAGGCTTGCTATGAACATTGGGTTGAAGTTTCAGACGTCTAACCTGATGATTTTTTTTTAACTTATTGAAATAAAAGAAAAAACAAAAATAAGGTTCTAAAGTTTCTAAAATCAACATTTTTTATTTATTCACTAGCTGAAATGTACCCAGCGTCACCTGGAATTTTAAGAGATTTCATAGAATTTAAAGGAATTTAAAGACACTTTAAAGGATTGCAAATGATCTTGAAGTAATTTTAAGGAATTTCAAGAGATTTAATGAGATTTCAAAAATTATTAAAGGATTTCAAGAGATTTATAGTATTTTTAAGAAATTTCAAGGGATAAAAAGACTTTAAAGGATTTAAAAGAATTTGCAAGGGATGCTAATTGATTTTAGGGATTTAAAAAGAATATTAAAAGAGTTGAAAAAGAGGTTTTTTCAGAAATTTCACAAGATTTAAGATATTTTAAGTGATTTTAACAAATTTGCAGGAATTGGGAGAGATTTAAAGATATTTCAAAAGATTTTAATAAACTCCAAGGGATTTTGATATATTTTAAACAATTTTAAGAAATTTACAAAGGAATATTAAAATTTTTAAAAATCTGTTGAACATATTTTGAAATCTCTTAAAACCCCTTAGAATGTTTTCAAATCTCTCGAAATATAATGAAATCTCTTGAAAATCTTGAAACTCTTTTGCAATCCCTTTAAAATCTTTAAAATCAAGTAAAATCCCATAAAATGGTTCAAATCCTTTTAATTTTCTGTAAATCTCTTAAAATGACTTGAAATATAATTCCATCAAGTCACTTAAAATCTGGTGAAATCCTTTAAAATCTCTTAAAATACCTTAAAAATCCTGAAAGTGACTAGAAATCTTTTAAAATCCCGGGCAATGCTAGGTAAATTTCTGCTAGTAAATAAATAAAAAAAAATGGTTTTGGGAACTTTTTCCATATTCTTAATACAATAAATGTAAAAAAAAGTTCATCAGACTAAACTCACTCACTAAACGTCTGAAACTTCAACCCGATGCTATGAACTATTCCCAAGGCGGCAGAGCTGAAAAAGAAATGAGACTAACGAAACAGATAAAAAATAATGAGTGAGAAGTGAAAAAATGTGGAAAATTAAAATTCACGAATTATTTAATTTTCCATAACTCTTAAATTCTCAACATTTATATTTATTTGATTTCAAATTATCGAATATAAATATTTTAATTATAATTATTTTTACTAACATAATTAATTAATCGATTAATAAATTATTGCGGCTAACCAAAAATACCCAAAAAATAAATACCATATACACAAATAGATGAAAAATAAAAATACCGAATTATAAAATTGAATAAAATTATTTTTATGTAAATAATTAGGTAAATTAATTATTTAATATATATATATATATATATATGTATGTATATAAATATTAAATAATTAATTCATCTAATTATTGAAACGGAATTAATTTTAGGAAATTTTATAATTCGATAAATTTGGATATTGGAAATTTAAACATTTGTGGTGGTGTCAAAATCCAGTTTCCAAAAAACGGTTTTTCGGAATAAATTGCAAGGGGAATATATATAATTTGACGTCCTGAAAAATTGTTCGGTAGTGTGCATGTGTGAGTGTATGTATGTCAAGCTTTTTACGATCCTGCAATATGTGGTGAACGTGTACAGATAAATTGATAAAATTTGGCATACTTATTCCACTATATATATATACCAAGTTGAATTTCTTACAAGGGTTTTACAAAATATCTTTAAACTAATTGAAAAATGTTAATTAATAGATTAAATCTTTCAAATCATCTTCTTTGGGACTGATAAAAAATACCGAAATAATAATTATATATACTGAATCTTAACAATTCAAAAAAATAGTTCCAAATAAATATTAATCTATTTTAATGAAAACAATTTTGGTCGAACGAAATATTTTATTTATTTGCCAAATTAAATCTCTACCCATAATTTGAGTAAATGAAGCATTATTTGAATCAGTGAAATAAATGACAAGTTGACGGTAGAAAAATAAGCAAAATTTGTTTTATTTTGATGAGTCTTATTGTATATTACAAATTTACGTATATTATGTTTTTTCAACATATTGAAACAGATTAACAGATATGTTAATTAAAATACTGATTTTTATTACTATAAATTAAAAATGACAGTATTTGGATTGTTTCTTGGCTTCAACGGTGGAGAGTATATTAAAAGAAATTAAAAATAAGACTGTTATTTTCATCATAAATACTAAAATTTAATTTAAAACTCAGTTAAATAAATAAAATGAAATGTTATATTAAATCTCCACAGTTTACTGAGCCCTCTCACCAGGAGTATCCTATAAATTATGCAGTACTCTGGCAGTACTTTATTAATGAATGAAGTATTAATTTTAGTTTAATAAATAGGTATTTTGTATCTCTATTAAAAACCAAATAAAATGGTAAATATATTTGAATGATTTAAAAATAATTTTTAGAGATAAAAAATAATTGGGAAGTTGTGTCCCTGAATTAAAATTTTTTACCGAATATAACTTAATTTAAGGATTACCCCATGCGCCAAGGTAAACAATCCGTTGAGAGGGAAAAATGGGTTAAGTCAAATGCCACGACTTACCACATAAGAAAAAAATGTTATTTCTATGATATTTTATAAACATTCGTGAATTTAAAACCAATTTTTTCTTATGTTCTTTCCTGAAAAAATTCACTTATTAGTAGGAAAGCAACTTATTTCTATTTTTGTTTCTTTTTTTTGTGGTTTTTTTGGTTTTTGACTTATTGAATGTAGCAAAATACCGTTCTAATTAGAACGGCCGTTAAGGGCCACAATCAAAATTACTAATCAGGGTGGCCAAAAAACTGAATAAAATTTTCAAAATTCCCTATCTTTTTCTTATAAGTATTTATTATCCTTGACCAGAGATATCTTAAAGAATAAAATTATAATCGTATAACATTTTCATATAGAACTAGCGGACCCGACAGACGTTGTCCTGTACACACGCCTTAAATCTGAAAATTTGAAACTTTTGACATTTTCCAGTGGACTGAATTGTGAATCTAAACCATTCTCGAATCTACTGGAACACACACACAAAATTTCATCAAAATCGGTCCAGCCGTTTAGGAGGAGTTCAGTAACGCACACACGAACCATTTCCATTTTTTTACAGGAGAGCGGAAAAACGCTCGCATTTTGTTAATTATGCAATGTAAAATGCAATGTTTGAAAAATTCTCACAATAAAAATATTGTTAATTTTGACATGCTTTTGTCGCTGAAATGACGGTATCAGTTTAGAGTTTCGAAATTTTTTTTTTTTAATTTTGAAAAATTGGCGGTTATACGACTTTGAATATCCACCCTTCATATAAAGATGTATAAAACATTTTCCAGTGGACTGAATTGTGAATCTAAACCAATCTCGAATCCACTGGAACACGCACACAAATTTTGTGAGTAAAATTTTAGAAACACAATATCATCAAGTCAATCTGTGCAAAAATTCTATTTTTGAACAAAAAGGCTCAGAAACATTATGAATCCAAAAAGCAGTTATTTTGAAAAAACATATTCGAAAAGTTCAAAATATGCAAAAAGAATTGCATAGAAAGGCCTCAAATATGTTTCCAAACAACGTTTTGATCGGCTCGTTAGAGACAAGTATATAACAAGATGAAAAAAGAGGGAGAGAATTGGAAAAGAGACAACCAAGCCATCCTCACTCAAATTTCCTTTCTCTTTCTCCGTCTTTTTTATACTACTTTTGGAACCAACATGTTTCGAGATTATTTAAATCTCCTCATCAGGGTATATTTTAATAGGATACTACGAAAACTTATTTCTATCATATGCTTTATATTAATAATGTATGTATATATGAGACTGAAATGTCTTATCATACTGTTATTCACATTATTTTTCATTTTTTAATTTTTGGATGAGAATTTAACATTCAATTTTCGGTTTAGGTGTCAATCCTTAATATTTCAAAATCATTTTTGTACTTTAATAATTTTTTTTTTATTTTTATTTTTTTATTTTTTTATTTCCAATTGACTGAAAAATTGAATTAACATTAAGTTCCAATGTTTCATATATAAATTCGATAAAAGTATCAAAGGCTTTGTTATCTCTCTAAAGGTCTCATTCAAAATTGATTTCATTGATGTCCTCTCTCTTTATATGTAACAATTTCACATATTAACTATTTCTTTGCCCCTCATTTTGTCAAATTCCCGCGAAATCATGAAAACATGTTAAAATTTCTAAAGAAAAAAAAATTTTAGTTTCACACAAGGAGAAAACCATGAAGAAGAAAAATACTTATCCTTCTGTTGTTATGTACTATATTCCATTATGAAAGGCAAACATTAACTCCCTTATAAATTTGAAATGAAAGTTCACTTTATAAAACTACGGAATCTTTTTATAATTTTTTATTTTGCACACACTTCTTACAATTTTGTTATTTTGATACTTTAAAATTCCCGTCTAGAGTTTAGAGCAACTGAACCGTACCGGGCCACACTGAACACTGAAATCATTTTAAAACAGGAAAAAATAGACGAATGAAAACTCCCTTTGAAAATGACAAATATTGGTTTGTACGCATTTTTCCAAGAACTCAAGTACAGTGTAGTCCAACCTCTTTAGCTGTACACCCCTTCCTAGTCAAGAGACAGTCTACAGTCGTAAAAAACACATGTTGGAAAAATTCTTCTAAAACTGGCCCTTGAAATATTTCCCCCACTTTTGAAAACGCAATTATGACAGTGACATAGTACTCAGTAAATGCATCTATTTTATTGTTTTATCTCTAACTTGCGTTGGCATTTTTGTAATTTTAGAGATTCTCTCTGAATAATTCGCAAATTTATTATTTAAAGATTAAATATTTCTGAAATATCAAGGATAATTTTTACAACACCAAAAATTTGTTTCTTGTTACAATAAAGCTCACTGCAAAATAATTTTTATTTTTATTTTTATTTAATGAATAATGATATATCAAATTAATCAATAAAATCTAGTTTTTGATTAATAATAATCTTATTTGTAAACATTACTTTAAATTAAAAGATCTTAATGAGAAACTTACAAAGAAAAGTGAGAGTTAGTCAATAAAGTTCTACTGTATAAAAGCCATTAAAATATGGAAATTTTTCTCATTTTTAATTATCAAAATCATAATATTAGTGTATTTGTAGTATAACACAGTATAAATATTCAAAGAAACTTATTAAAGTATTCTATTGAATCTTCCTTAGACAACCATTATTGCAGGTGTTAAGAATTTCATCAAAATCGGTCCAGCCGTTTGGGAGGAATTCAGTCACATACACACGAACAGAAGAATTATATATATAAAGA
>CAKNXH010055051.1:514-25609 GCA_932178445.1 Andricus quercusramuli | reverse complement strand
CGTCTTCACGAATTTACATGCATTGACACATAGGTCCAATGCGTCATTGTCTCAAAGCGGGATTTGCAGGGTGTCTTAGTCTTTTCAATTCAATTCGTACCAATACTTTTTTTTTGCTGGGACGCAGGCTTATACTGACATTTGGTATATAAGGTGAGTAGAAAAAGTTCCTGATTAAGTGTGGTATTTATGTAGAAATAGAGAAAAAACGTCCTTTAGATAAGCTGAAACTATGTATACTGTTTATAAAATGGTCTTCTTCAATTAAACAGTTATAATATTATATCAATTTTGAGGTTACGTATCTCTTTGTCTCGAGATTTCTCCTTAATTTTCATTGATTGTTTTGTGCGTCACATAATCTATAGCTTTTTTCCAAAAGAGAAACATGTAGTAAATGACATTTGCCGTAGAGGTTACTTTCCCGTGCATGTAGGTTTACCTAGCGCATGCGCAATGAAACATGCCTTCGCCATTTTACATTGACAGTTGAATTTTGCAAGAGGAACGTAAAATTACAATGTCTGAAAATGACGTTACGAGAATTTTCCTGTCTGCATGTGATTTGAAAGTATCACATTAATTTTCAACTATTGGAGTAAAATTACCACGTTAATCACTGGTATTTTTATGTCCACTGATTAATGCGGTAATTTTCTACCACTTTTTTTTTACAGTGCAAATAACAGAAACAAATGTATTCAATTTTTAAAGAATTATTTGAAAAAATGAGTTCTCAACTAAAAGGATGACTTTGTCACAAAAAGAATAATATTCTAATACGAAAGAAAAAGTTTCAACAAGATACAGAAATTTTCAACTTCAAAGACGCATCAAATCAATTTCAATACAAAATTATTATGAAAAAATTATAGTTTTTGCATAATAATCGGTTATCATATTTTTTATTTGCTTTTTTAACTTTATTGTCATTCTAGATGTAGCATGCTTGTCTAATTAAAGGGACGGATCGAAGAACGGGACGTGCGCTCCATCGCCCCTAAACGTTATGCAATCTCCCGACAATTCGCGCTTGTCCCGTTCGCCCGTGTTCACATTAAAAAAAAAGGTACAAATAATTGATTCTCAGAGAACTTCCAGTGAGAAAGTTGTTCCGTAGGAATTAACGAATAAATCTGCGCAAGCAGCATATTATTTCGTTTTGTACATCACAAGATAAGGTAAAGGTACCGATCATGAAACATGTCCCAATTACGAAACAGTTTGACAAATAATTCGATTTATAAATAATTTAAAGGTATATTTTTCAATACAAATTACTATATTAATAATTATGAAAGTTAGGCTTCTTATCTATATGAAAATCCAGTATGGTTCTGAAGTTTTAAACACTGAAAAATAATTTTAATTATCTAACCTCCACACTCGGGAAAATTGACTGCCATTTATACGAGTCAGAAGGCTTTTATTATTATTATTATACCATTAAGCCATTTCCCTTTCGGGGTAGGCGTGACTTACTCGGTTGGAAAGTAATGGGATAGGTATATAGGTGTAAAGTAGGTCGTTATATGGTATAAGGTAGATAGGTATATAGGTATATGTGTTATGGTATAGATATTTTAGATTGATCTGGAGTTTTCGTGTTATTTATTCAAATAACACGTTCACTCCGCAACACTGCTCCGACCCAGGTTGCTGATCAATCTCTCTAGCGATCACCCCAAGTGAGGAGCCTCACAAAATTGTTATGTATGGTTCCCCACTTGGGCCCATTAGTATCCAAGGTCTTTGTTTCAGGCATCATTCACTCTATTGTCACTCTGCTTATAAACTATTTGTCGCCACACATTTCTGTCCTGGCATACTACTCTAGCTTCATTTACGTCCATGCATTTCTTCATGCAAGCTCTTCTGTTCCTATGACTTCTTATGTCTCTTCGGATCAATGTCTCATTTACAGATTCTAACCATTCTTTCGGCGGTCTACCTCTGGGCATTCTGCCATTTACTTTACCTTTATATACTTGCTTCGTCAGTCGTTCATCTTTCATTCTTTCAAGATGTCCGAACCATCTTAACTGATTTCTTTCCCATATGTCAACTAGCGTGTCTCCTGTACCACATTCTTTGAGGATTATCTCGTTTCGGACTTTGTCCATCAGTGTTTTTCTGCATATTATGCGCAGAGGTTTCATGCCGATCGCGTTGATTTTTCTCCTGTCCTTTTCTTGACAGGTCCATGCCTCGCTACCGTATAGTACAGTTGGTACGAATATGGAATTATTTATGGCCATTTTAGCTTTTTTTGATATGTTTTTATTCGTGAGGATGGATCCTGCTCTACCGATAACCTGCTTACCCTTATTTATGCGCCTATCTAATTCCCCATCTATTTTTCCGTCGCTAGTGAATAGACTACCTAGATATACGTACTTGTCAACTTGTTCTAATCTCACATCATTTAGGACAGTGTTGCATATTGTTTTCTCACTTTTTCCCTCAAAAACCATGACTTTCGTTTTATTCACGTTAATTTTGAGGTCCATGTTCTTCATGCTTGTGTTAAGTTTATTCAACATTCTTTGCAAGTCTTCGACTGATTCTGCCATAACAATCTTGTCATCTGCGAAAGCCAACCCACGTACTTTGACGGTTTCGAGATCTATACCTTTTTCTTTGAAGAGGGCAGTTCTTAGACACTTATCCATGAATATGATAAATAGCCACGAGGACATAACGCATCCTTGTTTCACGCCTTGCATTATATCGAACCAGTCACTCAGTTTCCCATTTACCCTTACACTTGCTTTACTACCCGTATATATTGTTTTTATTGCTTGTAGGAGCCCTCCATTCACTCCATACTCTTTAAGGACTTCCCAAAGTTTACTTCTATTTACCGTGTCGAAAGCTTTTTCTAGGTCAATAAATGCACAGAAAACTTTCTTTCCTACTCTCAAGCTTTTTTCTGTGATCTGTCTTAGGCTAAATATCTGATCTGTACATGATCTTCCTGGCATAAATCCACTTTGGACTTCCCATATCTTCTCTTCTGTAATTTCCATTACCCTACGAATAAGTATTTTTGAGTATATTTTACTTACGGTACTTAGTAGGCTGATACCTCTGTAATTACTGCAGTTGTTTTTATCTCCCTTTTTATATATTGGTACAATAATCGCCTTTCTCCAATCGTCTGGGATTTCTCCTGTCTCGAAACATAAATTTATCAATTCGCACAACCTGTGAGGTATGTACTCGCGACAAATATAATTGGTTTTATCTCGTGTATTCACAAATTTTGATTATTTCACATGTGCAATACATTAAATGACAGCTTAAGGTTTATAGATTCGAGATTACTGCGCTTTTTCTTTATTTGGATGCAACTTTATTTATTAATTAGTTGTTTCATAATACGTACAACTTTTTTAAAATCGTCCTTATTTATGGAACGCAGAAACATGGGTGTTTCGTATCGAAGGGCAAGTTTTCAACGCTTGCTCCTATTTATGGAATAGAGGAACTTTTGCAATAAAATTTGTTTTTCATTGTATTAATATGAACTATGTTATGTTATTATCATATAAAACTCAAACTTTGAATTGAACAAATTAATTGTCAACCAAAAAAATATTAATTCTCATCAAAATAGTTGAATTTTGAATCAAAGTGATCAATTTTCAAATAAAATGATGAATTTTCAACTGGAATAATTGAATTTCAAACCAAAAACATAAATTCTCAACTAAAATGACGACTCTTTTAACTGAAATGGTCGACTTTTCAATCAAAAAGATGAATATTCAACCATGAAGATTAATTTTCTAAAAAAGAATACAAATTTTCAACACAATATATGAATTTGCAACTAAGTTTTTAAATTTGCAACTGAAAATGATACATTTTTAACAAACAGTTGAATTTTACAAAAAAAAAAAATAGAGAAGAATTTTCAACAAAAAATAGAATAATCAAACCTCAATCAAACAGTTCAGCTGTCGTATAAAAAAGATAAATTTTTGATAACAAAAAGAATAGTTAAATTTTCTTTAATAAAAAACTAATTACTAACAAAAAAAAGCGAACTTCCAACAAAATAGTTTCATTTTCAACTGGAATAGATGAATTTTCAGTTGGAAAAATTGATTTTCAACAAGGTCGTTAAATTTTCAATCAGAAATGAATTTTCAATCAGAATGATGAATCTTCAACTGGGATAATTGAATTTTATACCAAAAAGGTACAACAAAATTTCACCAAATATTCCCATTTTTAGATAAAAGAGATTAATTAATCGAACAGTTAAATTTTCGTCCAAAAAAGATACAATTTTAACCAAAGATGAAATAGTTAAATTTTGTGTTAAAAAAAAAACTAATTTCTAGCAAAAGAAAAAACGAATTTTCAACAATATAGTTAAATTTTTGACTGGAATAATTAAAGTTTTAGTAAAAAAAAAACTGATTTTCAACATGGTCGTTAAACTTGCAATCAGGGATGAATTCTCAATTAAAATGATGAATCTTAACGAAAAGAATGAATTTTTTAAAAGGAGTTACACTTTTAACGAAGTAGTTAAATTTTCAACTAAAATAGATGAATTCTCAACAAACAATGTAATGTAATTTAAATTTCAACCAAAACAGATTTCAGTTTTTAATAAAAAACAGTCAAGTTCGATCAAACAAGACAAATTTTCAAGAAAAGTTGTGTTTTAAATTAAAAAAATACTTTTCAGTCAACAGAGAAAACAAATTTAAAAAGAACTGGACGAATAATCAATAAAATACAGGAAGATATTATTGAGTACAATAAAAGAAAGAAAACGAAAAGGGTACTTAGCCTAATATTTGATTTACACTTTATTTTGACCAAGTTTCTTAAGTTTTGACTTCATCCTACATGGTTGCTTCTTCTTTTTCATTCGCCTAAAAGAAACTCATTCCCTATAACAAAATTTGTTTAGCAAAAATACAATATAATTCACTTCGTTCACGAAAACTACCCTTTGTAGGTTAGGTTTCTCAATTTTAATGAAAACTTGTATTCAATTTATTTATCTCTATGAACAATTGAAATAAAAGTTCATTGTACCATTTAGTTCGTTTTGATATAGAAAATAGTATCAAATAAGCCATATTAATAAAAAAAAACACATTTCTTTGCTGTTCCATAATAGGGACATCCATGATGGAACACCGCTACAAGAGTCCAAAAGTTGTTCCATACTAGGTACATAAAGGTCGTTCCGCATTTTCATAAATATAATAACTTTGCCTAAGCTCAATTAAACTTCTAATAGGTGTTTCGCATTCAGAAAAGATCAGCGCATTCATTGTTATAAACATTTTGTAAATATATTCTACTATCGTTCAAGAATTAACGAAAATCTCAAAAACTCCTCAAAATTTGTTTCATGATAGGTACCTTTACCTTATCTTTGAGGTAAGTGTGTAAAATTTTCAAAATTTTTCATACACAACCTATATGCAGTAGCGGCAACTGTTTCCTCAGCGCACATCATTTCGTTTTACTAAGCTCGTGATATCTTGTGATATACAAAACGAAATAATATGCTGCTTGCGCAGATTTATTCGTTAATCCCTGCGTAACAACTTTCTCACTGGAAGTTCTCTGAGAATCAACGATTTGAACCTTTTTTTTAATGTAAACACGGGTGAACGGGACAAGCGGGATTTTCGGGAGATTGCACAACGTTAAGGGCGATCCGAGCGCACGTCCCATTCTTCGATCCGTCCCTTCAATTACTCTAATTTCAAAGACCTCGATTTTAAATTTATTCCATTTTTATTATATTTAAATCAGGCATTGCAAATTTCGCTTTAACTGGACATAGAAAGAAATATTTAAAAAAAAAACACCAAAAATATCTGCGATGCAAGAAATTCGACAAATTCAATTGTAGGAATTTGTAAAATCAAGGTTGGCCAAGTAATATGGGAAAAAATAATCGTAATAAAATATAAGAAGTTCTTTTATTAAGGGTTGTATAGATAATTTTCAAATGAATTTATAAAGGGCATCAGACATTATACTACTTAGCAAGATTATATTATACCGATAAGCTCCTATACTCACTATAATTTTTTAATAAAATCATTTTTCTTGTAACATTAAATCCCGCCAAGCCTTATAATGTCTAATGAGATGCTTTAATTTTACACTATTCTACTGAACACGAGAAATTGAATCAATTGTTTGTATAATTTCCGTTAAAAAAAATGAATTCAATTGATTTTTGCTGTGATTCAATTAAACGATAGCATCTTATTCAATTGAAATTTTGATTGAATTTTTTAATTTAAATAGAAAATGAAAAAAGTGCTTAGGTAATTCAAAAATCGTGTACATTGGGTTATTTCATTTTAGGTCTTTGTTTGTAAGCTTATAATTTCAACTTAAAGAATTTTAGAATGCAGTTTCAAGATTAAATCCCTGATGATAAGAAGTATTGGTATGTATAGGATCCAGTACTTTTTTTGCGAAGAGGTATTGGATTTCCAATAATTTTTTGCGAAAAAAGTATCAGATCCAATACTTGCCGATACTTCTTTTTCATTAGGGATAATTAAAAATTAAAGGCGTTTAAAATAAAAAAATTTCATGAAAAACGTTTTCAGGGTGGTCTCTATTTTTTCACATTTTTCACATATGAATAGATGCAGAAGTCGATGAACATCAGCAAACCCTTTTTGCGAGAAATGTATTGAATTTTGACGATATATTTGATGAGTATGATAAGGAAATTTTTGTGTCTAATGAAGAAAAATACAGAAATGTGTTTTATTATATAATACCTGTGAAATTTAAATTATTTTAAGCACATTTAAATCGCTTATAATTTAATAATAATAATAAAATTTGGGAGGACTAAAAAATCCCGAAAAATGAAAATTCCCACACTGAACAATTTCCCAATTATAATATTCACGAATAATAGAATTCCCGAACTATTTTTAATATAATCAAATTGGAAAATTTCTGAACGATGATATTTTCGACAGAATATTACCGAAATATAAAAAATACCCAAACAAGAAAATTTGCGTTTTATAATGCTCTTAACTTTAAACAATTGAAAGAATAATTTTTTACGAATACTATTTATTTATTCAAAAACAATTAGAAAACTTTTTTATCGAAGTAATTTTTAATCCTTAAAGTTTTTTTAACTTATCGGTTGAACTTAAAATAACAATAATTGTATGTGGACGGCGACGATTTCTAGTCACAATTCGAGAATTTTATAGAATATATTATTTACAAATTATTATTTTACCATACATATATACATTATTTCATTATATACCTCATTTTGGCCCACTCTAATGTACAAATTGAAATAGTTCATCTCCCGACACAAGCTTTTCAGGCGCCTCTTACGCCGATACAAAATCCCAATAATACATATACAAATTACACACATCTCCGGATGTTCAGGCATTACGTCGAAAAAATTAGTGAAATTTCGGAAAAATTCTCACATGGAATTTTTTTGATGCTAAAGTTTCGTTAAGAGGGTTCCTTTTAACATATCAAGAATGCTAGAACAGATCAATTGCTAAACCGCTTATTTTCTCCGAAAATAGTTCCAAAAGATACTTTCGCGTGGACGGACCCATTACTACAAGGAATCTATTTTTAACCAAGAATGAAACATGCCAATTTTTGTTTGAAAAAATTTATGTTCAATAAATGAAATAAATTTTTTACAAAGCAGTTGAATTTTCTACCACATAGTTGCATTTTCTACAAAATTGTTGAATTTTCAAAACCAGAAAATATGAAGTCTCAAAAAAAAAGTTTACTTTCAATCAAACAGTTAACTTTTCACTTAAAAAATTACTTTTAACCTAATCAAAATTTTGTTAACAAAATGGACGAATCTTCAATCCGAAAAATAAATTTTGAAGAAAGTAGTTCAATTTTCAACCAAGTGGTTGACTTATCAACCTGGAAATATTAATTTCCAATAAAAAATATGATAGTTCATATTTCAACAAGAAATATTATATTTTTAAATAAAAAACAATTGAATTTAAGAAAAAATATTAATTTTCAAAAAAATAGTTGAATCCTCCACCGAAACAATTTTCTTACAAAACAGACGAATTTTCTACCAAATAGTTGACATTTTTACCAAACTGCTAAACTTTCCAGCCTGAAAGACGTTTTTTCTACAGAAAAGTAGAATTTTTAACTAAAATTATGAATCTATTATTGAAAAATATAAATAACGTGAAATTTATCGCTTCGTCATATTAAAATTGAAAAGTTCTTTTGAATAATTGGGGAGCCCTCCCCTCCTTTCACATAAATTGGTTAAAGAAAATTCACAATCGCCCCGAACGAAGAAAAATTCTGGATCCGCCCTTGCATAAGATTAGAATAAATGCCAGGGTTCCTAAGTAGGAAAGTACCTAAAGTTGAAGCGTTCACAATGAGGTCCGATCTTAAGAGTTTTATGACATAGTTCTGTGAACAAGATCCCTCTCGACACTTTATTTATTACTCCATCTGAATTGAGGTGTTCCTTTGCACTGAGCAGGGATCAAAATCACCTGTCCTCTTTATTTTCGAAGACCTCTTTGCAAATTGTAAATACTTTTCCTTCAAAATTTTAATTTCACATAAATTTTATTTTAATTTCAAATCAATTCAAACAGTATTCACATGAACGGAACTTTCAAATGGGCCGAATCCATTCTAAATCAGGCCTCTAAGTTTCGTTCCTTTTGACACTAATATTTTTTGCCGATTTTTGTTGTATTCTACAGCTTATAAAGATAAACTGGCGTCAGAATTGATTTACCAACATAAAAGTAGCAAGGCTGAATGTGTAATTTTTGCGCGAGGGTACTACTTGAGGCTTTATTTTCAACACTTTTTACCTGAAATTCTGTGAAACCCGGAAAAAGCGCAAATTTCGCATATAATTTTTGTAGATGAAATTTTGAAATTTTTTTTTAATGTGTCTGAAAACCCAAACTGTAACCCAAACATTGTCGTACATAATTTCGCGTCAAGTGCATACTTTTCTCCTGAGGGTAATTTTTCAGTCTTAGGGGTTAATCTTTGAAAAATGTTGTTGATGTAATTTAACAGTATGAACTCAGCACCAAGTAAGGTCATATTGACAACTGCAATTTCTGCAGTATTTTATGTGTTTCACGGTGTGTTCATGTCAGCTTAACTTTCGACAGAAGGAATCCACAGGTGTTTTCCAAAAAATTAAAAAAGTACATTTTCAAATGTGGTAAAAAATTAGCACAAAATTAGCACTAAATTATGCAATATTGAAAAATACGAATTTTGAATTATCTCATGTGTGGTTATGCCAGCTAAACGTTCGGCCAAGTAAAAACACACGTGTTTTCAAAAAAATTATAAAGTACAAAGTTTTTAAATGTGGTACAAAATTAGCACAAAATTATGCAATATTGAAAAATACGAATTTTGCATTATTCCATGTGTGGTCGTGGCAGCTTAACGTTCGGCCGAAGGAAAACCACACGTGTTTTCTAAAAAATTAAAAAGTACAACATTTTTAAATGTGGTACAAAATTAGCACAAAATTAGTACAAAATTATGCAATATTAAAAATAACGAATTTTGCATTATTTCATGTGTGGACGTGCCAGCTTAACGCTCGGCCGAAGACCACACGTTTTTTGCAAAAAATTAAAAAGTACACAATTTTTATTTGTGTTTCAAAATTAGCACAAAATTATTACAAAATTATGCAATATTAAAAATCACGAATTTTGCACTATTTCATGTGTGGTTGTGCCAGCTTAACGTTCGGCCGAAGGAGACCACACGTTTTTTTGCAAAAAATTAAAAAGTACAGAATTTTTAAATGTGTTACAAAATTAGTACAAAATTATGCAATATTAAAAATCACGAATTTTGCATTGTTTCATGTGTGGTCGTGCCAGCTTAACGTTAAGCCAGCACGACCACACGTTTTTTAAAGAAATGAAGAAGCACAAAATTTTTTAATGTGGTACAAAATTAGCACTAAATTATGCAATATTAATAAACCTAATTTGATGAAGCGGTTGTGCTTACACAACAGACCTTGAAACGGCACTGCCCTACTTTAAACGCCTACATAGTAAACTACATGGGAACCTATGTGGAAACCCATATGGGATTTTTTTTGAATTCCTGTCTCAAATTACGATGTGAGATAGGATGGGAAATATTTTGTGGGTTTCCACATGGGTTCTTACATGAATACCTTTATGGAAACCTATGAATTGTTCCAACTCTTTTTAACTGAAATATGTTTTGGAAGTTTTAGTGCATAGTCGGCAATCTTAGAAATGCCCAAAAAATACTGCGCAGCCGTAACTTTCATAGAAAACTACTGCGCACTCCTTAAATATTAATTGCAAACCCATCCCTGTAGGAATCTTCATAAAAACCCATGAAAATGACCAATATAGATTTCCATCCTATATTCCTATCTCAGATCGTAATTTGAGACAGAAATTCAAAAAAGGATCCCATTTGGGAATTTCCGCGGGAAGTGTCATTTTCTCAAAAAAAAGTTCCAAAACAAATCTTAAGGCACACATTTGAAACTTTTTCCCTACATTCTAAATACAAATAGAAACGCATTTTTTAGCATTGACAATATTCTGACAATTTAGAGTTTAACAGTTCGAAGAAATATATTATCTTATTTATTATTCTTACAACGAAGTGTTGCGAAATATCACAGGAGAGTACAAGTTAATCTATGTTGGTGTATTAAAAAGAATGTTTGAGTGCGTGAAAATGTAAAGTAAAAGTCAATCTCCTCCTTTGATTCTGAGAATTCATAGTTCAAGTGTTTAGTTTTATGGTTTTAGTGCCGAACGACAAATGCCATGAACTGGAGTATAGGGCTGGCTGTTGGCTGTTTTAAAACAGGGCATGAGTGTGACATTTTTATGACCTAAGTCCAGGACCTCAGTTAGTCGATCTGATTCACTCTCAGGAGTGAGACGTGCCTTTCTTCTGCAATTGAATAAACTGTTTGATTTAAAAAAAGTTAAAAAGCAGAGTTTTTACTTGTAGAAATTGAGCGATTTCCCATAGGTTATGGCCCAGAAATTCGCAATATTTTGTTTAGTGTAAATAAAAATCTGTAGTGATGAAACTGTGAAGAAACTGTGAAGATTGTACAATTTGTAAAGTGTTTTTAGTGTGAAAGTGACAATGGAAAGTTTAAAGATGAAACGGCACATCAAACCCTTTGATGGTAAAAAATATAGTCTTTGGAAGTTTATAATACGTGTGTTATCAACTGAATTAGACGTAACTAAAGTTTTAGATAGTGAAATTCGGGTTACGGTTACTGATGAGTGGAATAAAGCTGAGAGAACTGCCAAAAGTGTAATTGTTGAGCTCTTATCTAACTCTTTTCTCAGTTTTGCGAAGGCAGAGTGTACTGCAAAAGAAATTGTACGTAATTTGGGTGTTATTTATGAACGCAAAAGCCTTGCCACTCAGTTAGCTCTCAGAAAGAAGCTATTCGGGTTAAAATTGACAGGTGAAACACCATTGATCAAACATTTCACAGTTTTCGACGATTTGTTTACTGAACTGACAGCAGCAGGTGCTAAATTAGATGAAACAGTCAAGGTGGATCATCTACTTCTGACTCTTCCTACAACGTATGACGGTGCGATAACTGCTATCGAGACATGATCAGAAGATAATTTAACCCTGGCTTTTGTGAGAAAAAGACTTCAAGATCATCGAAAAATTATCGTCAGGGAAAATTTAAAGAATGAAACTTCAGATCTAAGAAGAAATCATTTGAGGTCAAATGTCATCACTGTGGCAGGAAAGGTCGCATAAAGAAAAATTTTTACCACTACGAAAGAGGACTTCAATACCAAAACGATAGAAATAAAACTGTTAAAAATGGTCAAATAACAGAAAAACCATTGACTTAATTTACAAGCACATCTGGATTTGCTTTTATGACTGGAGACTGTCTACCTGAAATAGAAGGAAAAGTTAGTTTCCTTCTCGACTCTGGAACTTCTGACCATATTGTAAAGAGGGATGACTTTTTCAGCAGCTTCATCGAATCGGAGCCTCATATGAAGATCTCCATTGTGAAGAATGGATCCTTCATAAGCGCGACCAAGAAGGGAACAATCCAGGTCACAACTAATTTGGGCATTTCAGGAGTTCTTGAAAATGTTCTCCATTGTCCTCACAGTAAATCCCAGAGATATTATTTATCTGAAGTTGGATAAAAACGCTGCAAACAATTGAAAACTACAATTATCCGATGGCAGATAATTTTTATCAGAAGGTGGATAAAAATTATCCGCCGTCGGATAATTGTAGTTTTCAATTGTTTGCAGCGTTTTTATCTAACTTCAGATAAATAATATCCCTGGGATTTACTGTGCTGACATCCCAAATAATCTACTTTCAGTACTGAAAATGCAACAAGCTGGTATGAAAGTTGTATTTGATGAAACAGGTGGAGTTCAGGTAATAAAAGACGGCAAGGTCTTAATGAAAGGTAAGCCATTGAATTATTTAATTGGTGTAGATTTTGTTGTTGAAAATGACATGATGAAACATAAGAATCAGGCAAATAATATCATGTGTAGTAATTATGAATTATGGCACCAACGTTTGGGTCATATTGGAAGATCAAATTTATAGAATTAAAAAAATAAGAAAATGATAAGTGATATGAGCAAAATTGATGAAGTGATTCCAAACGATAATTTGTGTTAAGCAAGCATTAATGGCAAACAAGCGCGATTAACTTTTGATAAGTCTGAAGATAAAAGTTATGTGAAACACACATTATTTATTGCTCATTCCGATGTTTACGGTCCAATCACTCCTTCAACAATTGATAATAAAAACTATTTTGTAATCTTTGTTGATGAACTTACTCACTATTGTGTGATATATTTAATTACATATAAATCATATGTTTTCTCAGTCTTTAATGATTTTATTGCGAAAAGTGGGACTCATTTTAATTTGAAAATTGTTAATTTGTATAGTGATAATGGAAGGGTATCAAAGCGTATGATTAGGATAATAACGGAGAAAGCCCGTGCAATGATTTTTCTTGCTAGTTTAGAAACATGTTTTTGGGGAGAAGCGGTTCTAACTGCTACAATCTTAATTAATTTAACACCAACTAAAGCTCTGAAACATAGTAAAACACCATATGAATTATGGCATGAAAAGAAGCCTCAATTAAAATATTTGAAAGTTTTTGTTTCTACAGTCTATGTACATATTAAAACCAGAAAGACAAAACTTGATGAAACATCCTGGAAGGGCATATTAGTAGGGTATGAACCAAATGGTTATAAAGCGTGGGACGTAGAAAGTGGAAAGTTCTGTGTAGTTCGAGACTTTATTGTTGATGAGACAAATTTCTTGGTATCCAGGCCTGTGATAAGACCTGAAGGGGTTACTTCAGAAAACTCCCAAAATAAAACTGATGCATCTGACATTCTGTCAAAATCAGTTGAAAAGTCTCATAAATCTGATAATGATAAATCAGATACATTAGAATCGAGAATTGAAAATATTCATAATAAAATTGCTAGATTAGGTACTAAGGTCGAGAAATCTGTAATTGAAGCAGATACAAATTTGCACACTGAATCAACATCTCAAGGTAAACAATTATAAGTCGAAAAATTCCCTGAGCCTAGAAGGAGTGAAAGGATTAAAAATCGTTTTCATATATCATATAATGAAGATGATATACCAGACGATTATATTATGTGCGTTCAATCACTTTTATGTAAAATACCTACTTCATTTCATGAAATTGATAACAGAGATGGTAGAGTAGAGTGAAGAAAGCTATAAAAGATTAAATTGATCCACTTTAAATTGATAACACCTGGACTTTAGTAATGAAGCCTGAGAATAAAAATATTGTTGATTGTAAATGGATATTTACTATTAAAAATTACGAACTTGGAAATCCATTAAAATATAAAGCTCGTCTCGTTGCTCGCGGTTTCAGTCAAGAATATCTGATTGACTATAATGAAACTTTTGCGCCAGTCGCAAGAATTTCAAGTTTCAGATTCATAATGGCCTTTTCAAATCATTTTAATTTATTGCTTCATCATATGGATGTGGACGATTTAGTGATTGCCACTGCGTACATTAAAACAATTCTTGATAAATTTAATATGGCTGATTGCAAAGCTGCAAGCACACCTCTTGAGAGTAAATTAGATTATACTGCTTTGAATTCAGATGAAAAGTATGATGCTCCTTGCCGAAATCTGATTGGGTGTTTGATGTCTTGATGGTATGTATGCAGCCTGATTTAAGTACTGCAATAAATATTTTGAGTAGATTCTCGAATAAAAATAACAAAGAATTGTGGCAATGTCTGAAAAGGGTATTAAGGTATCTCAAAAGTTCTATTGATATTAAATTAATGTATATCAAGGGAGATTATCACCAACTATTAGATGGTTATGTTGATTCTGATTGGGGCCTTAATGACAAAAATGATAGAAAAAGTATGATAGACTATCTGTTTAAATTATTTGAAAAATGTACAATATGTTGGAATAAAAAGAAACAGTTATCCGTGGCAGCTTCATCTACTGAAACTGAATATATGGCTCTTTTTGAGGAAGTAAAAGAAGCATTGTGGTTAAAATCGTTGGCAAGTAGTATGAGTATAAATATTTCGAAACTATTAATTATCCACGAAAATAATAACGGTTGCATAAGCATTGCGAATAATCCAACTAGCGATAAAAAATCCAAACATATTGATATAAAATATCATTTTTCAAGAGAACAAGTAGAGACAAAGGGTTAAACGCATCTCAGGGTACCATGGTACCTGACTAGGCCTAGCAACCCTTTTCTATTGTGCGGTGCTCCGCCTCGAGGGAGCTTGAACTCGAAGCTGGACGAAGCGTTGTGGTGCTCAACCGTAGGCTTCTGTGTATGTACGCGCGAGGGTACTTTTAAAATTTAAATGGCTCTGTTCCCACCTCTATTTCCACTGGAGGCTACTGTCTGTGTACTTTGCGGTGGTAATGCAAAGTACGTAACGTTATCGTTGGCTAACTGTAATTGCAAGTTGAATAATTAAATAGATAAATAATTAATTAAATAAATAAATAATTAAATAGATAAATAATTAATTAAATAATTAAATAACTAATTGATTGAATAGATGAATGAATAATCAAATAATTTAATAATTAATTGAATGAATAAATAAATGATGTCACCTTTAAAATTTAGATGGCTCTGTTCCACACCACCATGGAGGTCCAGACTGAGGCGCGTTTTTTTTACGTGGTGGTCCCCAGTAGGCCTAGTCCACTTGTCAATTGAGCATGCGTTGTTTTTTTTTATTTTTATCACTTTATTTTATTTATTTATTTTTGTTTGTTAATTAAGTCATTCATCATGCAAAATTCACCTTTCATGCAACATTCAATGTGGGTAAAAATTGAAAAGTGCAATTGAAAAGTCCAAAGTGAAGCGTGATATGCGAAGGCGGATTGGTAGAATGTCAGTTTCTAGAACTGACGATTATTTAATAGAGTATATTTGGAGGAGCATGCATGGTTCAGTTGAAGAACTTTTCATAGATTTTACTAAAGCACTTTTCAATTTTTACCCACATTGAATGTTGCATGTGAGGTGAATTTTGCATGATGAATGACTTAATTAATAAAAAAATAAATAAAAAAAAAAAATGATAAAAATAAGAAAAAAAACGCATGCTTAATCAGCTTAATTGACAAGTGGACTAGGCCTACTGGGGATCACCACGTAAAAAAAACGCGCCTCATCTAAATGTTAAAGGTACCAAGATTTATTTATCCATTCAATTATTTATTTAATTATTCATTTATTCATTCAATTAGTTATTCAATTATTCATTTAATTAATTGATTATTCATCTATTTAATGATTCAATCATTCAATTATTTAATTATTCATTCAATTATTTATTTAATTATTCATTCATTTATTCATTCAATTAGTTATTTAATTATTTATTTATTTAATTCATTATTTATCTATTTAATCATTTAATTATTCAGTTATTCATTCAATTATTTATTTAATCATTCATTCATTTATTCATTTATTTATCTAACGTACGTTACTTTGCAATTACAGTTAGCCAACGATAACGTTACGTACTTTGCATTACCACCGCAACGTACACAGTCAGTAGCCTCCAGTGGAAATAGGGGTGGGAACAGAGCCATTTCAATTTTAAGAGTACCCTCGCGCGTACATACACAGAAGCCTCCGGTTGAGCACCACAGCGCTTCGTCCAGCTTCGAGTTCGAGCTCCCTCGAGGCGGAGCACCGCACAATAGAAAAGGGTCGCTAGGCCTAGTCAGGTACCATGGTACCCTGAGATGCGTTTAACCCGAGACAAATTTAATAAAATTAGTGTATATGCCTACAGGTGAACAGTTAGCTGATATGCTAACAAAGCCGCTACCAGCTGCAAGATTTGTATTGAACTGAGAACCAAAATGGGTTTAGAAAAAGCGATTGAGAACAATGTAAATATTGATTGTAATGTTTCTGCAGAAACAATATATATATATTAGAATGATCTGACTGGGTTTTTCTGGGTTTTCCCCAATCCTTGCAACGTATGTTGGGCCATATGTAACTTCCCAGAAAGCAGAAGAAGGGTACGTCACATTTAGTAATATTGAGTTCTGAAGTTCTATGTTAATATGTAAATAAAAATAATTGTCGTCGATTAATTTTTGAGGGGGCGTTTTGGAGTATTTAAAAGAATATTTGAGTACGTGAGAATGTAAAGCAAAGGACAATCTCCTCCTTTGATTCTGAGAATTCATAGTTTAAATGTTTAGTTTGTTGGTTTTGGTGTCGAACGACAAATGCCATGATCTGGAGTATAGGGCTGGCTGTTTTAAAACAGGGCATGAGTGTGATATTTTTATGACCTCCTTAATAGCACGGAACGTTCCCGGAACGTTCCCAGGACGTGTAAAATGTCCGCCGCTTGGGAACGTTCCAGGCATAAATTAACGTTATTTTTATTATTATCAATAAATAACGCGTAAACTGTAAGTGATAGGTCAAAATCAATGTCATCTGTGATACGGATATCATATTATAGTGTAGTATATGCGGTACTTAAAACTCAAAAATGACATCCATTCTTACCTATCTCTTCCGGTTTACGAGATAATTGTTGTTGTAAATAACAATAATGGAAGGTTCCCCTCAGGTTCCAGTCGAACGTTCCCAAGCGGCGGACATTTTACACGTTCCGGGAACGTTCCATTGGAACGTTCCAAAGATGCCCGCGGAACGTTCCGTGCTATTACGGCTAAGTCTAGGACCTTAGTTAGTCGATTTGGTTTACTCTCAGGAGTCAGACGTGCCTTTTATTCTGCAATTAAATAAACTGTTTAGTTGTTAAAAAGTTAAACAACAGAGTTTTTATTGTAGAAATTTAGCGATTTCCCTTAATCCAAATTGCTAATAATTCTTATTCTATTGTGCTCAGCTTTCTTTAGAGCTTCTGTTTGACGTTTTGTTGCCTGGTTTGCCTCTTCCGCAGTAACAGCTTCTAATTCATATTATTTTTATTTACAAATAATACAAGTTAATATTCAATAGTATAATGATATTATTATTTAATAATATTTAAAATAAATTATTTTGAAATTCGTCCGAAACTAAGATCACATTAAACATTCTATAAAAAATATATAATTCTTTAGTGAAAAAGCAGTATAAATAGAACAAATAATAATTACAAGCGAATACATATCTTCATCGTAATTTTAGTAACAAAATGCACCAGTCACTTGAAGAAACACATACAAGTATATATTTTATTATATAAACGCGAATTATATAGATAATTTGATTTAACACTGAAATGTTTAGTTCAATAATTTGTTACAACTTCTTTTTTTCTTGTACACGAACTAGTTTTAACAAGTATAGACAATGTCTCCCCTGGTGGTTTGAAGAAAATTTGCACTGAAGGCGGGAAATTTCAAACACAGAGGAATACACACTTACTCTCTGAGTTCTATCAAATATAAAAAATTATGTTACGTAATAATAGAAAAATTGTATTATATTACATTATATTATAGATTATGAAATTATAATTCGCTTATACAGATACAATATAATATATTATAAAATAATATTTCTGTTTCTCTCTCTGACCTTACTTAAATAAAGTTGAATGGAAGTTATATTGGGATGTATCACGAACAATGTACTTTAAATAAAGTAAGCAAATGAAATTGTGTTTAACGTTTAATCTAATCTTTGTATTAAAAATTGTTCAAAAATTGTTTTAAATCTATTTTTTTCATCATCAAACTTTTATTTTAAATATATTACTTACAAGAAGCATTAGAAATACTTTCTAAAACTCTTCTCTAATTCAATTTGTCCCAAAAATATTTTTAGACGAGTAATTTGATAGAAAAAAGTAATATTTTTTTTCATTATTTACCTGCTTTTTATAATATTTCAAAATCTTCTAATTTTTTGAAAAAGACTTTTAGACAAAAGTTATTCCTTTTAATAAAATGGAACTTTTTCGTGAAACAAAATTTTTTCATGACATGTAACTTTTGATGGGAAGCCATTTATATACATATCTTAACATTGATTTTTACGAAATGTACATGATTTTTGAGGCACATAATTTTCCTTGCGGGGATGTTTTTTGGCCACCAAAATACAGTAAAATCAGCTAAAATTTTAATCTTATCTTGATGTGCGCGATTTTTACAGCTGTTGGCGCTGGAAAGGACATTTTAGCCTTAAATTGGACATAAGTTTTGCGCGCACTGCAATATTAACTTCATCCATGGTAAACTTCTTCGATCCAACATACTGTTTAACTTGCGTGAGCATAGAAAAATGCGCTTCAAATATTCTTGGAGTTAAGTACGACGATAGAGTGGCAATTTTTTCGCCAAATTCAAAATTTTCGATATTTGAGTCTGTGATATTCGAGCGGACATTTGAATTGTGAAAGCAGTGAGACGGCTTTGAAATTTTTTTGCTGAGTTAGAAATCAAAGCACAATGTGAAATCCATGAAATTTCAGTAGCCCATGGTCCAGTGAACTAACATGATTTTTCTCCGAATTTTCAGACATTACGCAGAAAAGCTGTGAGCATGCAAAGCATTCAATTTGCAACTAGTGACAATTATAAGACACGTATATTTTTGGCATTTTTTCCAACTATTATATGTTCTATATTTTTAGGAGGGTTTCTGCAATGACTGTAAGCTTTCGTTCCTATTTCAGGGAGTCTGTCTGTAAAGTTGTATGCAATATAACTTGTATTTTAAGTATTGGTTTGCGTATAATATCACGGTGACAGAAAAATGACAATTTCCGTGGAAACGCCCATATGGGTTCCCACATAAGTTCCAATGTAGTTTACAATGTAGGCTTTTTGAGTAGAGTGGCGGTCCATCGCCGTTCACCGGTGCCGTTTCATCGACAGGACAATGAAGGAGGTATCGTAGATCTGAATAGGGGCCGTTTCAGACCACGGGGATGAAACTGGCATAGGAACTTCCAGTAATAGACGCAGACGACGGACCAGGCAAATCTAGGGTCTATTCTAGGGATTTTAAATGTATTAAGTTGAAGGATTAAGTGAATGTGAATCCTGTCAGTTTCTTGTACCACTTGTACTGTCAACACAAACCGTTGAGGACATGGCCGACGTTTTCTTCAAAACGCACAACACTTCAACACAATATTTGCTGATAAAAATAGGTATGAACATGATTTTAGTT
This sequence comes from Andricus quercusramuli, assembly GCA_932178445.1. NCBI lineage: Eukaryota > Metazoa > Arthropoda > Insecta > Hymenoptera > Cynipidae > Andricus > Andricus quercusramuli. The sequence continues at coordinate 5,797 of CAKNXH010055051.1, read as the reverse complement.
GTTGGAATATGATTTTAGAAACGTTTACTTGAAAATGTATCTTAATTTCTCTTTATATAAAATCAGAAGAGTCTAAAGAATCTGTAGCTTTGTAACCTCACTTTTTCAAATTTAACAAATTTATGAGAAAGTTGAAGAGATCAACGATGTCAAAAATGCCTCCCAGAAATTGCGGCGATCCCTGAGTTTAGGATCTTTTACGATCATTAATACCCTGCCTAACAGGCGCCAAAAGTTTAACGAGGAACTCGAAAGTTCTCCAAGAAGGCAAGAGTAAATTCAGCCGCATTTGCAACGAAATCCAAAAGCCTGAATAGGTGAGGTAATTTCTTTACAATTGATTTTTAAATAATCAAGAAAAATATTTTTAAAAAGACAGCATATAAATTATATAATATTTTGATAAAAGTGATGTTTTTCTTAGGCAGGATTCGTCAAATTATATTTCTTCTTCATTTTTGATCAAATTTACTCAGTAGTTATTACCAAGTTGACAATTATGATTCTTCCGCAAAAATTCGTAAATGTTTTAATCGATGGAATGCAAACTTTTAAAAAGTGTAAGAATTTTAATTCTAAACAACTTTTTACTCTTCACATTTACCCTTTTTCTTAGCACTTTGAGGAAAAATTAAAATGTTTTTTTTTTTGACAAAAATATTTTTTCTTGATTAAATAATGGTTTACCTAAAAAATATATAAATGAAAAATGTAGTTCACATTGTCAGCAATATGCCCATAAAAAATGAAAATTTGAAACGGCGGGCTTTTTGAGAAAATCCAGTTTTAATAGTTTCAGAAAAATATCCGCCATTTTGTCATTTTCTAAGAATTTTTTTTATCATTAAATAGATCAGGGAATCCCCCATTATTTACCGAAATAAATGTTTCAATATATATAGTCAGTAGAAAAATACAGCCTGTCAAACAAAGAATCTGTCAGTTTTCAATAGATTTTCACAATTGGAAGGTTAACTTCAATAGCTCCAAATGACAAATAACAGCAAATTTGTAAATTATTGAAACTACCCATTATTTTCGGGAAATAATGCATTACTTCCAGTCTATTGTAGTATTCTAGAGATTTTAAGAGACTTAAAAAAATTCAAAAGATATCAAGTAGTTCAAACTAACTCAATGTGTAATCTAATGATTTCAAGATAATTAAAAAACATTAAAAAAATGCACTGATGTTGTGAGAATTCAAGAAATTCAGTACAGTTTGAAGAGTTCAGCAAGCTTCAAAAGAATCATAGAATTCACAAGAATTCAGACAATCCAGAAGAATTTAGAGAATTCAGAAGAATTCAAAGAATACAGAAGAATTCAAATTCAGAAGATTTCAAAGAATTAAAGAAAATTCAGAGAATTCAGAAGAATTCAAAGAATTCAGGGAATTCGGAACAATTCAGATAGGTAAGAAGAATTCACAGAGTGCAAAAGCATTTAAAGAATTTTACAAGAAGTACGATAATATAAAAGAATTCCGAGAATTCAGAAAATTTCATACAATTCAGAAGAATTCGGAAAATTCTGAAAAATTCAGTGAATACAAAAGACTTGGAAAAATTCCAAACAGATGGTGTATTGTAAAAATTTCAAGAGAAATAAAAAAATCTTTGAAAGAGTTCAAAGAAGCACAAGTTGAGTTCTAAGAATTCGTTTTAATTCTACAGAATTCAAAATTACTCTAAAGAAGTTAAAATAATTCATTGTGTATTTTGAAGGAAAAGATATTTTATAAGATTTAATATTTCGTCGCGCACTTGCCGTGTGAAGTTGCACTATTGACATTCACAACCTCCTGCACATTTGAAATTACACGGTCTCAGCTTTTTTGCGCACACACTCTCGTTAATGACAGATAAACTGTCGTCCACCTATCACGTGCTTATAATTGGTTAATCTTTATTTGTTAATTGCTTAATTGCTTAATTGGAGATATAATTTGAAAAACAGGTTCAACAAAAACCGCATAGTCCCACTGGGAGCAATTACTATCTATGAAAATAACACCCAAACACACACAAATATATAATTAAAAACAAAGTTAAACAACCACCGCAGGGTACCACTAAGAGCAACTGCCATCTTGAAAAAATGTCAATGGCCCCCAGTAGAACCGCGGTAAAATACACCTATGGCCACGTCTCACATCCGTGAGATGGGTGGTCACAGGGCACGACGAAATCACAACGACAGGCCGGCGAAACCCTCGTGTGTCTTGAGGACACGAAGCGACCCAAGGATGACAGCTTTCTGCATCCATCTCGCAAGAGCCTTGGCATATTTTTGGCACGCGGGTATGGCTTTAAGGTTACGAACCAGCGATAATTTCACACCTCCGAGAGCACCTATCACAAGAACAATCACTCGTACCGAATATTTTGGGTACAGTCGAAGCAGCTCTCTTTTAAGGTCTTGATATCTCTCCTCTTTTTCTTTCTCCTTTGCAGTGATGTTGTATTCGGATGGAGCCGAGAATTCGATCACGAATATAGTTCGTTTCTCGAAGTCTTGGAGAACAATGTCAGGCCTCGAGTGCGCAACGGAGACTGCTGCCCGAAAATCGTAGTTCCAGAAAATCTGGCACTTCTCGTTTCGGACAATTGACTCTATATCCCTTGGAGCGTTCGGCAGGGCAGGGTCGCGACCAACACCGTAAGAGCGACAAAGGTGGTAATAAAGTACTCTTAGGGCCGCATTATGTCTATAGATATACGTTGTTCCTGCGTGGGTCGGACACCCCGATAGTATATGTTCTAGGTACTCAGCGTGTGCATGACACGCTCTGCACCTATCACTGGGAACTTCTTGACATAAAATGCGGGCGCGGTATGCTAAGGTGGAGATTACACCGTCCTGGCATGCGAAAATAAAGCCCTCTGTACCTGAATTGAGCCCTGATGATTTGAGGAAAGCAAAAGTTTGCTCCTTCGACAAGGACTGTTTTTCTACATTTCTGTGAAAGTTTCCGTGCATTTGCTTGTCGAGTAGCTCTTGGTGAAATTTTCCAACCTCTGCTTTCTTTACTTCGGCTTTTAGACGTGAAGCATCTAGATGGAGTAATGCACTTTCCTCACTTCTGATGTTAAAATTCAGGCCAAGGGTCTCGGCAGCTTGCTCCGCGGCTTTGTAAAGGAACGCCCCTTCGCCAATCATCTCGTGGTTTCTGACCATCTTTAGGAGAGGATCTCTGCCATTCGCAACGATGTAAGCTGTACTCAAAACAATTCGGTTATGAAGACACTGGAGATTCAGAAGTCCGCGTCCGCCTTGCTGGCGTGAAATGTATAATCGCGGAACTGACGAATTGATATGCAAGCTTTTATGCATATGCATGATCTTACGCGTGGTGACATCAAGGGCCTTAAGCTCGTTCTTCGTCCATTGAACCACCCCAAACGAGTAGAGTAGGACCGGGACGGCAAGCATGTTAGTCGCAGATACCTTGTTCAACGCCGACAGATTGGAAGACCAAATCTGTCGAAGAAGATGCTTGTATCTGCTTCGGAGAGACTCCTTCACTGATGTTACGTCCTGAATGCGGCTTTGAGGCACGCCCAGGTATGTATAGGTCTCTCCAGTGTTAAGATGTCTAATAACACTTATATCCACAAGCTCAGGGTCCTTGGGAACGCCAGTAATCTTTCCTTTCTTCAAATGAATTTTGGCACACTTGTCCAAACCAAAGTCCATCCCAATCTCTCCTGTGTAGTTCTTGACGATATTTAAAGCAGTTTGAAGTCTGCTTTTACCAGCGGCATAGATCTTCAGGTCATCCATATAGAATACATGAGTGACCTTATGCTCACGCTGATTAGTGTCGCCACAGAGGTATCCAGGAGAATTTCGTAGTGCAAGAGATAGAGGCAAAAGTGTGATGCAAAAAAGCAAAGGGCTCATACTATCCCCTTGAAAGACGCCCCTCTGGAAGGTGACGTTGTTCGTCGTCAGACGATAATTCCTAGATGAGATGGTAAATCTAGTTTTCCAAAGAGGCATCAATCTCTCTATGCATCTCACTATGTGTGGATGTACCTTCAAGCTTTCCAACAGACAGATGATAAGTCTATGAGAGGTTGAATCAAAAGCTTTCCGGTAGTCAATCCAGGCCATTGACAGGACGCGCTGATGGACTGTAGCGTCTTTACAGACACACCTGTCAATCAGCAGGTTCTCTCGACAGCCTGCTACACCTTTTTTCGAGCCACGTTGTTCGTACATCTCTCGCCATACAGGCTCAATTCGTCGAACAATCCTGTTGTTTAGGATAGCTGTAAAAATCTTATACAGTGTGTTCAAACAAGTTATTGGCCTGTAATTCTCTGGTTTGGACAAGTCGCCTTTTTTCGGTAGGAGTATAGTGCGTCCTAACACTAGCCACTGCGGAATGGGCATCTCCGACTTTAAATATGAGGTGAATATGCGGGCCAAATGTTGGTGTGTAGAAGTAAACTTCTTCCACCAAAAGTTCTTGATACAATCTGGTCCAGCACCGGAAAAGTTCTTCGTGCCTCTAAGTGCTTTTTTCACCTCTTCGGCAGTGACTGATGGGCACTCCTCCTCAGATTTTATGAGGCTGTCGCAAAACTCCTTGAAGCGGATGATATTGTCAGTATCTTCCTTCAACTCTAGTGTTTTCGGGATCTTGTACACCTCTCTCCAAAAAGTCTCTACCTCCTTGGGCTTGGGAGGATTTTTTACAAAAACAGGGGGATCACTGAAGAGGCGCGATGGGTCAGCGAGAAACTGTTGATTCTCTCTGATCCATCTCTCCCTCTTCTGTATCCTCCTCCTTGCGTCAGATAACAGCCTTATTTTGTCAACAATATGCTGCTTGATTGTCAGCAGCTTTGACTTGTTTAGTGTGTGATTCAAGGTCCTTAGTTCTTGGGCGAACTTTCGAACCCTTTCCGTGAACGGTCTACCAGATGTTATGTAGTCAATCACACATTGAACACGGGACGCATTCTGTCTTGCCCATCCAATTTTCTTGTTCAGTTGATGCAAGCGTCTTCTTGTCTTTTGATCCATCGTCGGTTTGAGCCTTCGATTTGAATCAGCCAAAGCTCTCGCAGCACCATAAACTGAGCAATTGATGGTCCAGAGGTCGGACTCTTGCGAGATATCTCCACAAAGGGAGGCATCCATTTCAGCCAGATCTTGGGGCTTAAGAGGAACCTGCATGTTGATGTTCCTCCTTGTACTGAAATTGCCATCATCTTCAAGAAGGTGCCTACTTTCTGTGGTTGGTCTTAATGTCGTTTCATCTTCGTCTGC
>CAKNXH010055050.1:10446-45387 GCA_932178445.1 Andricus quercusramuli | reverse complement strand
TTGGAATTCAAAATTTGTCTCACTAATTTATTATGTAAGTCACGCGCCAGAGGTTTTGTAAATAAGTCAGCTAATTGTTCTTTAGATCTCACCCATCCCAGCTTTATAAGATTTCTTGCCACGCATTCTTTAACAAAATGCTCTTTAACCTCAATCATGTGACGAATTTTATTTCCACCATTTGTCTCAGCTGTTACTATTGCAGCTTTGTTATCGCACCATAATTCCATAGGGAGCAATTTTTGTGAATCCTTTAAAATGACACTCAATGAATTATAAACAGACAACATTTCTCTACTTGCGTCACTCATAGCTACATATTCAGCATCCCTGGTAGCGAGAGCCACATAAGTTTGCTTGTGAGTTCGCCAAGTAATTGTATCACCGAACAATTTTATCAAAAACCCACAAGTAGTTATCGAATTTTTGCAATCAGCAAAACTAGCGTCAGCAAAACCTACCAAATCATTAGATTCACCTTTATAGATCAACCTTAAACTTTTAGTTCCCCTCAAGTATCTAAATACTCTTTTTACCATAGCCCAATCACTCTCCGTTGGATCCACTTGGTGTCTACTTAGTACGTTGACAGCGTACGAGATATCAGGCCTTGTTGCCCCTGCTAAATAAAGCAAACTTCCTACAGATTCTCTGTACGGCACATTTTCGACATTTCGAGTTTTCAAGAGTAAATCTTTATCACATTCCGTTTCTCTCAATTTTCTTTCTCGATTAGCAACTTGGTTAGTAACCATGGGTGTATTTTTGGGATGAGAATGACTGAAACCAAACTTTTGCAAGATTTTATCAACATATTTTTCTTGGCTCAATTCTATAGTTTTATTTGCTCTGTCTCTATTTATGTTAATACCTAAAAATTCTTTAGGTTCACCAAGTATAGTCATTTCAAATGTTTTACTCAATTTTCCTTGAACTTCTTTCAATTTTTTGTTATCATTACTCACCAACAATATATCGTCCACGTACAGTAACAGAAGCAGTACTGCTTTACCATTGTGCCAGGTGAACAGACAGGGTTCCAAATCAGAATTTTTCAAATTTAATTTCAAGACTTCCTCAGTGAACCTATCATACCATTTTTTAGAACTGACTCGCAGACCATATATAGCACGCTCTAATTTGCACACTTTTTCATTCCTTACTTTATTCGAGTAATTAGTACCCTTGGGAATTTCCATGTATATCTCTTCATCAAGTGTTCCATTCAGGAATGCAGTCTAAACGTCGAATTGGCAAATCTCAAAGTCATATTTATTTGCGATGGCAAGTACTGCACGCACCAGTGGCAATCTGGAGACAGGAGCATACGTCTCTCGTAATTCATAGACATTTTTGTCTTTGAACCCACGCACCACAAGTCGCGCTTTGTATTTAACACATCCATCAGCGCCCATTTTCCGTTTGAAAAGCCATCTAGAATCTATTAAAGACACTTTTTGACCTTTTTTAGTTTGACTGGGTCTGTCCACAATTTTCCATACATTATTTTTCTTCATGGAATTCAGTTCTTCAATTATAGCCATTCGCCATTGCAGTTTTTCTTTACATGCCATAGCCTCTTCATAATTGCATGGGTCAGAATTTATGTCACATAACAGAGCATGATATACATCATCAGGTACAATTCCAAATTCATTATCATTCAAGTTTGACTCATGCTCTATTGGACAAGAAAACAAAGCACTCGCCTTTAAATCTTCATCAACTTTTAAATCTGAGAAACTAATGTCTTGAATTGCCATTTCAATAGACTTTGATACATCATTATTTTTATCCACTATCGAATCTTTAATAATTTTCTTAGGCCTTCCTCTTTTTCTCACCATCTCTCCCTCCGTTTTTGACAAATCATCTGGATTTTCAACCTCTTGTTCGAACTCAATAAACCATTTATTTTTGTCTACCTCTTCCAAGACAGGGGGCAAAACTTCGATAGAGTTTTTCCCATACTTGTCACCGTACACAAGTTTTTCATTAAATCGAGCGTTCCTGCTTTCATAAATCTTGCCATCTTCTGGCCTCAGGAACTGATATCCCGTGGGAGTATATCCCACTAAGATCACTCGCCTGCCTTCAGCTCGAAATTTCGGTCCCACCTTTCTTTGTACTTTAATGTACGCCAAGCAACCAAATCTTTTAATTTGGTTAATATCATGATGATGGTTAGGTGCAAACTTTTGAAGTGGGGTTATCATATTATTTGCCATGTGTGGTGTTCGATTGTATGCGTACACAGACGCATTCATTGGCAGATCCCAGAGATTTTCAGGAAGCTTTGCATCATACATATATGATCTGATCTTATTTTGCAAAGTCAAGTTAAATCTTTCGCTCACGCCGTTATGCTGAGGGGTATCTGGCGGGGCTAATTGAAGTTCTGCACCTAATTTCTTCAGCACTTCAATGGTGTACCCACCTGTATACTCAGTGCCTTGATCAGATCTGAGATAACACACCTTTGCATCGTATCCCACCAGATTCCTCGCACTCTTCACAAACATTTCAAGACAGATGCCTGTTTCGCTCTTAGCTTTCATAGCATAAGCCATAGCTAACCGAGAGAAATCATCAATGAAAACTGATATGAATCTATAACCTTTGGGATATGTAGCAGGAAAAATGGGTCCCATTACATCAGAGTGAATTATTTGAAGAGGAGCCGTAGCACTACTACGCGTCATTTGAAAGGGCAGTCTTTTAAATTTAGAAATATGACACACCTCACAATCCAGAATGGATTCATCAAACACAGCTTTATTTAATTCTTTATTTTCAGGAAATTTTGACTGCAGTGCCTTCAAATAAGCAATTGACGCGTGGCCGAATCTAACATGCCACAACATGGCTTTATTATTTTTCCTGAATTTTATATTTTCTTTAGAAAATGGAGACTCTATTTCTGTGATTTCTACCACAGGCGCCTCTTCAATATCATGAACTTTTCTATCCCAAATAGTTATATCAAAATTTGACATTTCATAAGGTTTTATATTTACATTTTTACTCCCTCGAGACTCTGGAATCACACCCAATTTTCCATTACTCTCTTTTTCTGTACTCTGATTGTTTTCTATTGTTTCTTCAATATCAGTTTCCATAGGAGTTGTCTGTTCAATATTTTGTTGTAATTTTACTTTTGCAATTTCACTTCTAGTCATATATCTTTTAGTGTTTGTTTCAGTAAGATTTGCAAGTACTCGCCTATTTATCACACCAGGAAAATTTGTGTCATTGTTGCTATAGTCTATATTCAGTTCTACTATCCAACAAGGACTATTATGCACACCTCTTATAAATAATTGATTGGAAATCGGATCAAAAATGTCAATTTTTTTATTGTCCAATTATATCGCAAGTCCCATTTCTGCAAATTTTCTCAATGCTTGCAAATTTTCTTTTAAGGCTTCAGCAAATACTACTTTATCAACTAAAAGCTTTTCTCCATTTTCCAGAGATATTTCGAAATTACCCGCTCCCTCCATTTTCAAGTCAGCTGAGTCATTTTTATTTGCACACTTGATCACTCCTTCATCTGACTCGTTAAATGATTTAAATATTAATTTAGAATTTGTTAGGTGCTCAGTCGCACCTGAGTCAGCGAGAAATCTCGAAATATATTTTCCTAAGCCTAATTTACTTGCACCAGTGAAAAACGCTTTCCCTTTATTATTAAAATGAGCAGAAAAGAAAGGAGTGTTGTACTCAATCTGTGATTGCTCACCCGAGTACTCACCTTGGTTATTACTTTTGTTTCCTCCTGTCGAATTTTCTTTCTTGGGCTGAGTAGATTGTTGAAACGCACCTTTTCCTCGGGCATTGTTATTGCTCTGCCCACGGTAACCACCTGCGCCTCTACCTCTGCCGAGTCTACCCCTGAAGTTACCTCTATGACCTCCCCTAAATTTTCCTCTTTTCTGATTTCCAGAGTTATCCCAACTATTATCAGCCTGTCTTTTGAAACCTCTCCCGCGACCCTGAAAAGAACCACGAGATCGGCGAGGGTAATTATTAACATAATTACCTCGTCTTGCTCCTTGATTAGGACAATTGAGATTAATATGTCCTACTTCTTCGCACACGTAACATTCTTTCTCACCTGGGTTGGGGCACTGACCTGCAATATGTTTGTAGCTACCGCAATCATAGCAGTGAAGCTTCTTTGGTCGTAATGCACCTTTAGGAGCAGCGTTGTTTGCTGCTCGCACACCATTGGACGCACCTGCAGTATGAGATTTAGTTGCCTCGTCCTGTAGAACGAGGAGTTTGAGCTCTTCAAAAGACATAGGTTGACCATGTGTCTTTTTATAGAGAAAATCTAAGTTTTGAATGGAAGGGACAGACACCATAATGGCACTGTAGAATGCATCCCTCTTTTCATCGTCTGACAGAGGTTTAGCACCAGGGCTGTTTTCGTAATTTCGAATGTTATCCTCAAATTTTTCACAGAACGCACCTGCTTTATTCGGTCCTGGAATATATTCCATGCTATACATTTCTTTTCTCACCGTATGCGAGGATACATTTACTTCAAGGCTTTTAATTTCTTTCAATTTTTTCATAATTTCCAAAGGATCTTTCAAATTTATAATTTTTGAATGATAACTTAACTCAATGTGATTGATCAAAATATCACGAACTTTGAATCTTTGATCTTGTAAAATCTTATGATCAATTGCAGTAAAATCGGTATTTTCATCAATTATATGTTCTAAAATGCTTGCTCTCAATTCAGATGAAAAATAATCAACAAAAAGTTCATATTTCATATTAATACTGAGTTTGTAATCCCGTTTAATATTGTTTGCACTTTTATTCAAAATTTCAAGTTTTAAAGTATTTTTCACGCCTTCTATTGCCGCGTTAGTATTGAATTGATCATTTTTCTCTATTGCCCGCTTTATTTCATTTTGAATGAATTTTACTATCTCACCTTGCAACCCTTTCTCCCCACTTGCTTGAACCTCACTGTCAGATCGATTTTTCTCTAACAATATTTCTCTCACCTCATTGTTTTGGTCTGATGCATCTACCTTTGCCGTGTCATCCGCACCTTCAGTTCCTTCTTCATACCCTTCTAACCATTCTTGCAACTTTAAAATTTGTTTGCTTTGAGCAGTGAGCTGATTTTTCGTATCATCTAACTGGATTTTTAATTCATCTCTCTCTTTGCTATAACTTTGCAAATCCCCTTTCAAAGAATCAAATGTATTATTATAACCCTTTGCATTTTTCTCAATAATACCGGTCAGTTGTAAAATTATTTGTTTTAACTCTCCTATTTGCCCTTCTTGTTTTACCATTTTATTTTGAACTAAAATCAAATTTTCCTGATCAGTTTTTGTGGTATCAAGTTTGAATTTATCAACTTCATTTTTCTTCAAATTTTCAAATTTGTATCTATTCCCCAAATGAACTGTACTACAACCAGATATCAGAGGCAGAGATGGTTTACCGTATTTCATGGCATTTTTCACACCATCGAGCTTTTCATGGACTTCAATGTCCACGTTTTTCACACCCGTCACACCTTCTTTCTCACCTTCTGAGGTACCGGTACTCGCACCATTGCTCGCCTCACGATCTTTCGCACCCTTGCTCCCCATCGCACCCTTCTGCTCGATGGTGACAGGTTCGGTTTGCGTCGTTCCTGGCATAACAGTAGCTTTACCGTCAACCATCAGATCATCCAGCCATTCTTCCAAGAGGTTCCAATGTTCCTCAGCTGGTTCAGGAAACATTCTCTTCGCTGTAAACATAAACATTTGAGCACATTTCATATTTAAAGTATTTGCCACGTTCCGACACCTCGAGATCAGTTGACAGTAACAACAAGTATGGCTGATCACGAGAAGAACGGACAAGCGAAGATCAGTACAACATGCTCTTCTCCCATCCGCTCTGATCAGTGAGGTACACCTCTCGGAACTTCGAGCATATGCACCTAACCAACCACGAACCTTTTGATTTGAATTATATATATATTTTTTATTTAAAAATTTTCTATTATATTATTTTGACAAAATTACAAATTAATTCTGTAGAGTGTGCATAAATATGCTAGCCTATTATACACTTTCATTCATATTAATCAGCTGATAAAATAAAATTTTATTTTATTATTCACACCTTCATTTTATTTTATTTTACTATGACTCACCAGTAAAATATTTCTGCCCTTTCTCACATGTCAGTATGAGTGTTTCATCAGTCATGCTCAAGGTAATGACTTCTTCTTTGTGAAGCTCGTTGAGCTTGAAGTTTTCCTCCTAATGTTTCCAAACATTTTGCAATGAGGGCTTCACTGTGGATTTTCAATTTATAAGTTAGTTGCGAAATTTAAACGTTTGATTTTCTGTAATTTTTGTTTGACAGCGCACGCATCAAGATTCAAATTCTTTTTATTCTTCGACAATTCGACGAAACGCAAGCGCGCGCGAAACGAGTTGAAACATAAACCCGACCTATAGTCATGTCTCTTTCTTTCTACTCCAGTTCAAACCAGTTCAAATCAGTTCAAAATACACCGCTCTGTACACTCGAGTGTTCCGTGATACGCTTTCACGTAGCTGCAGCTTTATCTCTAGTTCTCTCCTTCTCTCTCTCTCTAACCCACTCGTCGCGCTGCGCGTCCGCGCTCGCCGGCCGGCAACTTGTCTCAACTTGCGCGCCTTAGTTCTGAGAAATCACACCAACATCATTGATTTTGCGCGTCACATTTTGATTCCACATCTCAAGCAACTTTTACCTTATCACTTTATAAATTTATAGATTTTCAAAACGTTCAAAATTTTCAGATCTTTTAATTTATCTTTTTCTGATCGCGATCATTCGAAATAATTCATTTATTCAACTTTCTGTATCATCTAAACTTTTAATAAACTTTCGCACCCTATTTCATCATTCGCTTGACAAAGAGAGTTACTTACGTGATTCCCAGCCTTTTTCAGTTGTGTCCATTTGTTCGAGACGTGAAGTGCTCAAACTATTCTCACCAATCTCAACATCCCTGCTCCTTTGTCTCTCCGGGTCCTTGTCGTCCACCATCGCCTCCATTGTTCATTCGCCTTTTCAAATCACTTTTTGCACACACCGAAACACTCGCGCAGTGGAAGCGTGCTGGGCCCATAACCTTTTAATGTTTCTGAACGCGAGGACAGGTGTGCGTAATAAATTAATCACAATTGGAAAATTAAAAAGAGTTTTATTTTGGGTAACGACAGATCTCCTTATAATGCGTGCGTATACTAATAAGAGAGTCGACACACTAACTAACTGTAGCGGCTGTAGCGCCGACCGACTTATAGTGATAGACAAGTCAAGTGGGGAGACACAGACCAAGCATGAAGGCGGGCGCCTCAAATGCTTAACAAGAAACAGAAGAGCATGTCAGAAAACATTAATAAATAATAAAAACATATGCACATGTAAATTTAGAAATTGAATTCAAATCCTGATTTCACCGCCATTTTTGTAAATCTGTGAATCAAGAAACATCGCTAAATCATTAAATAATTATCATATTATAATGATTAAATAATTCAGAAGAACAACAGTGTACGACAAAATATAAAAAATATATCCACATATAATTTTGAAAATTGAATTAAGAAACCCGTGTGGAAAAATTTCGTGGCAGTCTTAAGTAGAGAGATCGGCTGGCTAGTTCGAATCTAGACCGTCTAGTTAAGACGGTCTGACAGGGTGTCGGTCTTGGCCCTCTCAGACGGTCCTGATTGAAAATATCCAACTGCTATCGTGACGGTCTGGTGTGATCCTCAGCAGACGGACATGATTAGGAAAACTTTAAAGTATTTCAAAGTGTGCAGTATCGTTTTCTGTTGACTTCATTGACACTTATCTGTCGCGAGTACAACTTTTTTCCTGTATTTTTTTAAAGAAAAAATTCTAAGTTCCATCTTTATGCACAATTGTGAATGTTAAAAAAAATTACATTTTATGTCAATCTTAACGTTGTAAAATGGTCTGAAACACATAAAAACCAAACCTTACACAGAAGTTTAAAAAAATTTGTTATTAAAAAATTGTCAAAGTTCACGATCAAATTTCTAAGTTCCGTCGTTAAAAATTTTAAATGATCGTAAAAAATCACATTTCCTCTCATTGTAGAAAGTTGTAAAGTAGTCTAAAACACGAAAAAACGAAATATTACACGAAAAAAAAATTGTAATCGATATAAATTATTTATTTAAAAATTGTATTATTTATATTCCTGTCAACAGTTCGTATATTTTACATTTGCATAACGTCACATAATAATGAATATTCAATTAGGAAAACAGAGTTTAAAATTTGATGTTTTCACTTTTTTGAGCTGTAGCTTATGAGGATGGCTTTTTCATCGAGTTTCGACTCGCAGGTTTAGCGCAATGGTTAAAGACTCCTGACTGCTAGGCGATAGATTTAGGTATATAGATGTAGGTTCGATACCCCGTAGTGTTAGAAATTTTATTTGTATTATTATTTGGAAATGTATTATATGTATTCACTCTACACCAGGACCATTAATATTCAAAGTCAAAATACTCGCAATCTCATTTAGTAGAGAGATCGGCTGGCTAGACCGAATCTAGACCGTCTAGTTAAGATGGTCTGACAGGGTGTTGGTCTTGGCCCTCTCAGACGGTCTCGATTGAAAATATCTACCTTATGAGGATGGATTTTTCATCGTGTTTCAACTCTTAGGTTTAGCGCAATGGTTAAGACTCCCGACTGCTAGACGATAGATTAACGTATAGATGTAGGTTCGATTCCCCGTAAAGTTAGACATTTTATTTGTAAGATAATATTTAAAAATGTAATCAGGACCATTAATATTCAAAGTCAAAATACTCGCAATCAATTAATATTTATTTTGTATTATTCTTCAAATTAACTCCGGTGAAGGTTGCCAGAGTCTGGACGAGCTGATCAGCGGCTGGTTAGCACCGTCTAATCTAGTCCATATCATGGTTAAGGCGTTACACTTCTGGCCAGCGGCGATATTAGACCGTCTGTCCAGCGTCTGAACAGCCACAAGACGGTCTGGTCAGCGCCCGGCCAGCGCCCTGAAATTTTTCCACACGGGAAAATGCCTCTCTTTTTTCGTGCTTATCTCAGCGATATATTAAGTCACACTCCTCCATGCCCCAGGGAAGTGAATTGAAAAAATTCAGACTTCGACATATTAAAGCTTGGAATCTCCTCTTTAAAATGAGACCAAGAGCATAAATGAAACATTTACTTGTTCTCGACTTATGACAAAAAATGTGGAGGCATGTCCAAGACGAAAATCAGCTCGTCTTTGTTATACTTCCACATTTTCCATGACAATTTTGAGAACCAGTCGATATTTTATCATGATGCTAACCTCATTTCAAGGATGATATTTTTAACTTTATTTCCGACAACCTTCCATTTTTTTCCATTTTCTTTTTTTTTGTTTGCAAAAATTGGAATTTGATAATCGAAAATTGGTCACGAATATTTAAAATAATTATATGATTAACTATTCGAGTTAGAGGTCACAATCATGATAGGATAGGTGTAAATGTCATGAAGGTTAGCATAGTTAGTACATCCTTACCTGGTAATGCATACGACTGTTTTTAAAAAAATATTCTAAACATAAAAGTAAGTTACAAATGTATAAATAGTAATATTTTTCAAGTGTAACATGCGTTGGCGCAATTATGTTTATCCTTTTATCGGTTAAAGGTCTCTCAGCTTCAGGAAATGAAATCAACTATCCAAAATTTTAAGTTATAGTGCCCGATTCTGATCAAATCGATCCAATACTCCAACCTGAAATTTTGGCATATGTTATTTTATTGTTAATATGTACCAAAAATGTTAACCTTCCTGACATTTCCACCTATCCTATCATAACCATGACGTCATGCTAGATTACTCATTTGTAATAGAGGTATGAAACATAAATAAACTTTTTTTGCACAGATCATAGCCAATATTAAATGATATAATATTATTGTCAGTAATCAATTCCTGTTACCACCTAAAATAAAAATGAAAATTCGATAATTATATGGCTCAATATTGGACAAATTCATCAGTTTACAACGTAAAAATTAATGAACAAATATTTCCATTGAATCATTCAGATAAACTTTACTTTATATTTTCATGAAAATTAGAATTATAATTAAAATTTTTAATCAATTTCAGAAGAAATTAAAACATATTTACATAGAATTGTGAGAACGGAATTGGGATACTCATTCCGAAACAGCAGAAACATTTAAAAAAATTATATAGTTGCAACAGACATATGTCAAATATGAATCAATTTTCATTTCACGACTTATAACCAATATTAAACTGCATGACCTTGAAATGAATAATCAATTAATGCTCCTTAATAGAGCAAATTTATAGTTTAATCTTTATATATTTTAATATTGCAAAAGCACTAATCAGCTGATAATTAGTTATTCATTTTCCAAGATAAGAAGCAATAAACAATTATTCCCTTTAAAACATTTAAATAATGTTCATTTTATATTTCTGAAAGAATTCTCAGTGTTATCAACCTTTTAAACTAATTTCATAAAAAATTAAAACCTTATTTTGAAAATTGAATTCAGATAATTATTTCACAACACCACGAAAACTTACAAAAATGATCAAATTGGACTAGAAGTATTTTGAAAATAAATAAACTTTTATCATATGAATGATAGCCAATATTCAATTACATCACCCTCAAGTAAATAATCAAATTATGTCAGTTAATATTAAAAAATTGAAATTCAATATTTAAGTGATTTAATATTTTGCAAAAAATTAATCAGCTAATAAATAATCAATGAGTTCAGAACTTGAAAAACATTAAATCATTGTTTTCATTGAAACATTCAAATAATGTTGAGTTTATATTTTTCTGAATATTTCAGTTATCAATAACCTTTTCAACTAATTCCAGAAAAAATGAAAACATGTGTGTGAAAATTGAATTCGAGGAATCATGTCACATCCAATTATATGCAATATTCAATTACATAACCTTAAAGTAAATAATCAATTTATGTTAATAAATTTAAAAAAATTGAAATTCAATATGTACAACATTTAATATTGTGACAAAAAAATTAATCAGTCAATAATCCATCAGTCATTTTACAAAATAAAAAGTCTTAAATAATAACTTTCATTACAAAATTGAAATAAATTTCACTTTATATATTTTTTTTAATCTTGAAATTTCATTTCTAAAAATTTTAATTATCAATAAACTTTCATAATAATTTTCTGAAAAAAAAAAAAAACTCATGAACATTGTACATATAATTCTGAGAATTGAATTCAGATACTCATTTGACATCATAAATATTATAAAAAAATTACATCATTGTAATAGGGATAGGTTAAAAAAAATAAAATTGTATAATACTAATTATATGCAAGATTCAATCACATCACCTTATAGTAAATAATCAATTTACGTTACTTGATATAGAAAAATTGAAATCAAATATTTATGTTATTTAATTTTGTAATAAAATTAAATAGCTAATAATGAATTAATCATTTCATAACACAAGAAGCATTGAAGAATTATCTTCATTGAATTATTCAAATAACTGTTACTTTGTATTTTGCTGAAAATTTTAATTATTAATAACCCTTTAGACTATTCCAGTGAAAATTATAATATATATGCACATAATTTCCAAATCGAAATTCAGATACTCATATCACAAAATCCCAGAAATAAAAATATATATAATTGTAGTATTTTAAACATTAACAAACTTTTATTACACAAATTATAGTCAATAGTCAATTACACTACCTTGAAGTAAATAATCCGTTTATGTTACCTAATCAAAAGCAATTAAAATTCAATCATCTTGTAATTTAAAATTGTTGAAAAAAAGAATCAGCTAATAATTAATTAATCTGTTTATAACATAAAAAACATCCAAATATAATTTTCATTCAAACATTTTAATAATTTTTATTCTAAATTTGAAAAAAAATCACTATCATTTCTGAAAATGTAATATATTTTAATAACCTACTATACTAATTTCAAAAAAATAAAATAAAAACATATTCACATATAATTTTGAAAATTTAAGTAAAGTTTCATCATGCAAATTATATCCAGTATGCAATTACATGGCCTGACAGTGAATGATTAATTTATGTTTCTCAATTTAAAACAATTTAAATTCAATCTTTATGTTATTCAATATTGTGTTAAAAATTAATCAGCTATTAATTAAACAGTTCACAACATGAATAGCCTGAAGCAATTATTTTCAAAGAAACAATCAAATTATTTTTAAATTTCAATTCTCATTTCTGAATATTTTAATTTATTAATAACCTTTTGAAAAAATTCTAGAAAATTAAAGTTCTAATAGAATCAAGAATTAATCAATCATTAAAAAACATGCAAATCATTTCACAAATATTCTCATTTAAATATTCAATTAATTTCAAGTTCATATTTATAAAATTATTAATTGCATTACTCAAAATTTAAATTATTAATAACCTTTTATACAAATCTTATAATCAATCAAAACATATGTACATAAAATTTTGAAAATTGAATGCAGACGATCATTTCAGACCATCGCAAACATTTAAAAAAATTATATATTATTCAATATGCAATTACATAACCTTGAAGTGAATAATCAATTGATGTTATCCAGGGACGGACTGGGACATCAAAGAGGCCCTGGAATTTTGTACCTAAGCGGCCCTTTTCCGAAGTGGCTTCTAAAAAAAAAAGGTCATCGAGGTAGGAGCCGTGTGCATAGAAAATTTTCAATTGTTTCCGCACTCCGGTGAGGGCCCTGAGGCCATGGTCCTGATGGGCCCTGTACTAAGTGCGGCCCTAGGTATGCCCTCGGCGGCCCTCCAGGCTCGCGGCCCACCGGGAAATCTCCCAAATTCTAGACGGCCAGTCCGTGCCTGATTTTATCTAATTAAAATTAATTAAAACTCAATATTGATGTGATTCAAATATGTGAAAAACATTAATCAGCTAATAATTGATTAATCAGTTTAGAACATGGAAAGTATCGAATAATTATTTTCACTAAAACATTCAAATAATTTTTACTTCATACAATTATGAAAATTTGAATTGATTTATTATTTATGGTTATTCAAATGAATATAAACGTGAGCTTTATTTTAAAGTTTGAAGATTTGCCTAAATTATTAGGAAAAGGAAATATTTATGATAATTTCATTATTAAATTTGAAGTACCTTTTAAACTAATTCCGGGAAAAATGAAAGCATATTTACATATAATTTTGAAAATTGAATTCAGATACTCATTTTGAAACTCAAGAAGCAATTGGACATTTATATAGAAAATATGAAAAAATTATTCTCATTGAAACTATCAAATAATTTTTACTTTATATATTTTTCTTCAAATTTGGACTTTTCTTTTATTAAATTTAATTTATTAATCATATTTACACTAATTCCAGAAAATGTAATTTTCAACAGAAACAGTTAATATTTAATTAATGAGTTCAGAACATAGAAAGCATTTAATAATTATTTTCTTTAAAATATTAGAATAACTTTTATTCAATATTTATCTGAAAATTTCAATGATAAATAACCTTTCAAAGTAAAACCACGGAAAATTGAAATATATGAACACATAACTTTGAAAATTTAATTCAGATACTCACTTATTATTATGAAAGAAAGAATTTAATCAGCTAATAGTAGAGTAATAATTTCAGGACATGAAAAGCATCAAATAATTATCTTCATTGAATCATTCAAATAATTTTTACCTTATATTTTTCTGAAAATGTGAATTATTAATGACCTTTTAAGCTAATTTCAAAAAAATTAAATAACTTCAAAATTTTAATTCAGTTACTCATTTCACAAGATCAAAAACATTAAAAAAATTATGTAACTGGAATACGGGTATTTCAAATATATATAAGCTTCTATTATACAAATCATAGCCGATATTCAATTACATAACTTAAAAATAAATAATCGATTTATGTCACTTACAATTAGCATTCAACTATAATTGCTATTAAAACATTCAAATAGTTTTTACTTAATATTTTTTTAAGCATAGTATTCAGATATAATTTTGAAATTTGAATTCAGATACTCAGTTAAGCAATAATCTTTCAATTTTATTGAAAGATTCAAATAATTTTTTTCAAATTTGAACTCTCATTTCTGATAATTTGAATTATGAATATACTTTTAAACTGATTCCAGAAAATGTCAGTTTTAATTGAATCAGTTAATAATTAATTAATCAATCAGTTCACAATATAAAAATCATTCAAAAATTATTTTCATTGAAAAATTCAAGTAATTTTTACATTATATGTACATGTTTTTTGCTCTAAATTTGATTTCTATACATTTAATTCAATGATAACCTTTAAAATTGATTTCAAAAAAAATTAAAATATATATGTACATATCATTTCGGAAATTTAATTCGCATAGAGTCATTTCACAATGTAACACTTTGAAAAAATTAATCAATCAGTTCAGAAAATAAGAAGCATGGGACTATAAGTTTCATCAAAAATTCAATTAATTTTTACTTTACATTTTTTCTTCAAGTTTGAGAATTAAGAAAGATTGTACTTCATAATATATCACTGCGGTGGTGTCACGAACTGAGAGCATTTTGTCATTCATCTCATCTAATCGAGTAGAATATGCTACAGTGCATACAGTAATATCGGCCAGAATATAGCGCACATATCGTTTTACGCCGCGTATTGAGAATGTCAGTCATAAAAGCCAAAGATATAATATCTTTAAAAACAACTTACACTAAAAGTAATAGTACAAATGAATAAATCAAAATAATTATCGGCGATCGATAAAATGAGAAATCAACTTTTTTAATTGTTAGTTTTAATTTTAAAATATATAGGTCACCCTATATGACTTACTATACTAACACGAAATCAAAGTGACTAAAGTGACGTGTACGCTACTGCGCATGCTCTGCGAGTTTCTTGTGGTAAACGCTAAACTTTTGGTAATCGTTGACGTAACTGCGCATGCTCTGCGATTTTAGCGTTACTTTTTCCGCTATCCGATGTTCGTTAGCGTATCATTTACTACAAAATGGCGACTACCATGATCTGGACCAATGAAGGTTACCTGTTTTTATATGAAAGAAGATACGTACGCGAACTAGAGTCAACGAGCGCCATTCAGTCGAAGCATGCGCATGTCAAGGTAGCCTTTTCGGGATCACTGTTGTAAAGAGTAATCGAATTGAATCGTAGTTCGAGTTCGATAATACGACACCGTTTTTATTCTGAGTGAAGGGTAGTGACCCCAACTTTGTAGACAAATTGCGCTTACGCTAGGATGCTCAAGAGGAACACGACGCGATAACCCGTTACCATGGCAATAATAAGCCGCACAGTGTTCCTCTTATGCATAGCTAGCTCAAGCGCAGTACCTCTACATGCCAAAGTTGGCGTCACTGGTGAAGGAGAGAGACTGCCGTATTGGCCTACGATATACATTCTATGTTTGTGTAACAGAGGTAATTTAAAAGATTTCAAGGTATATTCGAAAGCTTTAAAAAGTTTTAAGTGATTACTCAAATTTTAAAATATCTTGAAATATTTTGGGGAATTTCTAATGATTTCAAGGAATTTTTTTATTTAAATAATTTGAAAGAACTTCAAAGGATTCCAAATATTTTAGGTTGTTCTTAAAATTTTCATTTGATTTTACGGAAATTACAAAAATTTCAAGAATACATGGAATTTTTAATTGATTTCAGAGGATTTTTAATATTTTAGAGTATTTTCAAAGATGCCAGGCATTTTCAAGAGATTTAAAAAGTTTCAAGGGATTTTAAAAAAGTTTTAAGGATTTTAAAACTTTTAGATTATTCTAAAAGATTTCAAGGACTTTCCAATTGATTTCAGAGGATTTGGAATATTTGGAGTTGTCAATTGATTTCTATAATTTAATTTATTTCAGAGGATTTGAAATATTTTAGAGTATTTTAAAAGATGTTAAGGCATTTTGGAAAGTTTGAAAAGTTTCAACTTTCAAGTAATTTAAAACTATTTCAAATAGATATTCAAGTAATTTCTATAATTTGAAATAATTTGAAAGGATCTCAAAGAATTAGAAATATTTTAAGGTGTCTCTAAAAATTGCAAGGGATTTTAAAGAGCTTGAAAAATTCAAGGTATCCTAGGGTATTTCGGAAGATCCTACGAATTCTTGAATTGATTCCAGTAGTTTAATGTCACTCATAAGATTTGAATTACTTTATGGTATTTCGAAAGATTCTAAGGCTTTTTCAAGAGCTTTAAAAGGTTTCAAGAGATTTCAAGAAACTTGCATGGGGTATTGTATCAAAGAGGTTCCTACAGTTTTGAAAATATCGATCGATTTAATAGGATCTATGCCAGGTTTAAAGGTATATTGAAAGATTTCAAGTAATTTTCAATTGAATTCGGCAACCTGATCGGATTTGAAATATTTTAGGCTGTTCTTAAAATTTTCATTTGATTTTGCAGGAATAAAAAAAAAATATTTCATATATGTCAGGGTACTGCAAAAGATCAGTCATTGGTACTGCCCCTCTTTGAATATGCGTATACGACATACGGCCCCTGCCTAAATGCCACTCTGAGAGAGAGGATACAGAGGGTGCAAAATGCGTGCCTCAGATTCACATATGGAATTAGAAAATACGACCATATTACACCCGCTTCGGAAGAATCTGGCTGGCTGAAAATGAAGCACTGATGGGAAGTACAACTATGTGTCCTCTCTTTCAGGGTCCTCTCGCAAAGCGTTCCGGAATATTTATTTGATATATTGTCATTTTTAGAAGATAAGCGAGCTAGAAAATCTCTTGCAACGAGATCCGATGGCAAGCTATATGTCCCGCGAGCGAACACATCGAAAGGGGAATCCATTTTTTCCTACGCGGCTCCGCGCCTCTTAAACAGCTTGAAGAAAACCCTCTGGCTTTTTACTCTATCCCCGCTGTAAGGAAGGAAACAACTGAACGCCTTCGCACGGCAACATGATTTGTCTCTTCATAATAAGTAATTTGATTCTTGTCTTCTTTTATCTTCAAGTTCCGTATTTTAATATAAGTTCTAGAGTATTTCGCATTATGGTACCACAATCAGTTTCTATCTATTTCTGCAATGATCTCGAAAACTATATATTCAAGCCCTAGTTTTTAAGTATCGTTTACTTATATTTTAAATTAGATTGAGAGGGTTAATTTGATAGCAGCTTTAAGCTGTACCTCGCCCTTTGGGTTCTTATGTTAACTCTGTCTGCCATGTACATATCCTCCTTGTTTCGAACTCAATAAAGATTTATTATGTGTTATTTATTATGTGTACGTCATCCGCTTCTGCTCCTTCTGTCCTAGAAGGTAAGCAAGAGCGGGAAATTTACGCGTGATAACATCGGGCAACACTGTTCCTTGGAGTCAGGTCTCTAGCCGCGGATGACCTTACGCGGCAGACAAGACAGTTGGAGATGAAAATTTCACCTCTGGATACTTTTTTAGAGCTACCAATCTTTGTAGAATTTAAGAGGAACAGTGTTGACGGACCAGATGGAGTGATCCCAGGAGAACAGCCTTTTGCATCCGGTTCGCGATGAAATGAGCCTGACGCTGGCAAGCCGGAATCTTGTTGAGTTGGCTAATAAATGAAGCTTTCATGCCTCCAAGACAGCCGATTATGAGAATTATAAGATGAACTTTGTAGCCTTGGTACAGCCTCCTCAGCTCGAAAAGAAGTGCAAAGAAGTGAAATGATCTTGTTCTTCAGATCTTGGAGGACAATTCCAGGCTTCGTAGCACTGATACGTTGAGTGGCGGAGAATGAGAAATTCCAGTAGATCTTACACTGATCATTCTCCACAACTGACTCGAGTTCCCCCTGGGCGTAGGGCAAGACAATCTATTGATCAACACCATAGAAATGCCTAAGATGGTATTATGACACTTTTAGAGCTGCATTGTGTCTCTCTATGTACGCGCAGCGTGCATATTTAGAGCATCCACTGAGAACATGTCCAAGTGTTTCGGGCTCTTGCTTGCACGCTCGGCAGTTGGTATCGCGTACAGGTACATTCATTATGCGCTCGCGGTAAACTAAGGTGTCTATGACGCCGTCTTGACAGGCAAAAAGAAATCCCTCGGTCTCCGATCTCAATCCAGCAGACTTGAGAAACATGTTGGACAGACCCATCGAGAGCTCTTCTCTACGTGTGATGCCGTAGAACTTACCATGGAGGGGTTTCTCAGCATGTTCTCTTAGTCGGAGCGTATGTTCTACTTCCTGTATAAGACTTTTGAGCACCAGAGGTGTTAGTGCTGCTAGGCCATGTGTAATGTCGCTGGAATTAAATGGGAGATCAAGCTCCTCTGCGGCCCTATCTGCTGCATGGTATAGAAACACAGCAGCATTGGCGACTTCATGTTGATGTACGAGTCGCATAAGGGAATCCGTGCTGTTTAGAACTGAGCAGGCTGTAGCCAGAACCGTTCTTCGATGAAGACACTCTAGGTTTAGCAATCCTCTACCCCCTTTATCGCGAGGGAGATGTATTCGAGGTACGAAAGATCTAGGATGAAGACTTCGTTGTATTGTCATCATCTTGCGTGTGCTTCGATCAAGTTGTTTTAACTCATCGACGTTCCATTTTACTGCACCAAACGTGTAGAGCAGTATGGGAACGGCCAGCATATTGGTCGCCTGGATCTTATTCTTTCCAGATAATTCGGAAGCCCAAATTTTTCTGAGAATTTGGCGATACCTTTTTCCAAGGGCCGTTATCAAGTTATGCCAATTGCTTTAGAATACCTATTTACCGCATCTACAAGGATGTTAAGGTCCTTTTTTGAGGAAGCAAAGAGTTTAAGGTCGTCCATGTATAAAAGGTGGTTGACCTTACATTCTCTTCTGTTCGGCGGGCCACGTAGGTATCCAGAGCTTTTGCCTCGGAGCACAATAGACAGAGGCAAGAGGGAGATGCAGAAAAGTATCGGACTTGGAGAGTCTCCTTGAAAGACCCCCCTCTTATAAGTGACAAAGCTTGTAGTCACTTGTCTTTTGTCAGATGTTATGACAAATCTTGTCCGCCACAAGAGCATAAGCTCTTTTATGCATCTCACTATTTTTGGATGCACCTCCATGCACTCAAGCAGCTTAATAAGTAGCTCATGGTTCGTGTTATCGAATGCCTTACGGTAATCAATCCAAGCCATGGACAGATTACGTCGATACCTGATCGATTCCTGGGTAATACACCTGTCTATTGACAGGTTCTCCCTGCAACCTGCCAGCCCTCTCTTGCATCCACGTTGTTCGACTATTACACTCCATACCGGCTCGATAGATGTCAATATCCTCTCTTTGAGGATGCCAGTGAATAGCTTGTAGCTGGTGTTTAAACAAGTATGTAGTCCTTTGGACTTCACAAATCTCCGGCCCTAGGGATCAATACCGTGCGTCCTTCCAATAGCCACTGCGGGACGGGTTGTTCTCCGTTTAAGAAAGTAGTAAATATACGAGCTAGATGTTGGTGCGTAGAAGTAAACTTCTTCCACCAAAAGTTGTTGATTTTAGCTGGCCCCGGCGCCGGAAAGTTCTTAGTTCTAGCGATAACTTTCTTCACTTCTTCAGCAGTGATTAGTGGACACTCCTCCTCTGGACCTTGTAACCTTTGCCTTTGGCAAAAGTTACGAAAGAGTGATATATCAGAAGCGTCTTCATTTAGCTGATAAGTATCTCCATATACTTGCTCCCAGAAGACTTGAATCTCTTCTCGACTAGGCGGATTTTTAACTACACATGACGCTTTATTGAACAGACGGGAAGGATTGGTAGAAAAGGTGTAATTTTCCTGAATCCACTTAAGTCGCCGTTCAAGGCGCTGTTTCGCTGTTGAAAGAGATCTTACTTTTTGCGTCCAGTGCTGCTTGATGGTCAACAGTTTACACTTGTTCAGCGTGTGATTTGCTTTCCTCAAGTTTCGAGCAAGTGCCCTTACTTTTTGAGTGAACTTTTTATTTGATGTTATGTAGCTAATCACGCAATGAAGATTTGATGCATGCCGTCTCGCCGTTTGAATTTTGAACTGAAGCTGTGCAATACGCTCGCGTGTCTTACTCAGACGTACCGAAGTATCGTTACTTCTATCGTCGCTAAGCAGGGAGACCGCCTTCTCGTAAACTACACAGTTCAGATTCCAGAGACATCTTCGGGAAGCAAATCGCGGAGAGCAGTATTAACTTCAGCTAATTTGTCCATCCTGACGAAGACTTTTTGGTGGATAGATCTCCTACTTCTCATGTTGGCATTATCGGCTATCTGCAAAGGTGGTCTTGCTGGAACGGGTGGAATGTTCGCTGGAGGATGTTGCTTCTCTTCCTGTTGATAAAGAGCTTCATATCCGTTTTTTCGCAAGAAGGATACCTGATCTCTTAAATACTGAGGCGTTTTATGAGCATATTCCGGGTGCATATTGCCCCAACGGTCATGTAACCTCTTCATGAATCCTCTCCGCGCCTGTGAGCTTCTTGGCCAACAGGCAAGAAGGTCCCTTCTGAGTTGGTCCGACCGATTATTATTATTATTATGAATTTGATAATTAAAAATGAGAAAAATTTCCAAATTTTAATGTTTCTTATATAGTAGAACTTTATTGACTAACTCTGACTTTACATTGTAAGTTTCTCATTAAGATCTTTTAATTTAAAGTAATGGTTACAAATAAGATTATAATTAATCAAAAACTTGATCTTATTGATTAATTTTATATATCATTAAATAAAAATAAAAATAAAAATTGTTCTGTTACTAGACTTTTCAGTGAGCTTCACTGAAACGAGAAACAAATTTTTGGTGTTTTGTTTATGTCTCTAAAATTACAAAACTGCAAACGCAAGTTAGAGATAAAACTATTAAATAGATGGATTTACTGAGTACTATGTCACTGGGATAATTGCGTTTTCAAACGTGGGGAAAATATTTCAAGGGCCAGGTTTAGGAGAATTTTTCCAACATGTGTTTTTTACGACTGTAGACTGTCTCTTGACTAGGAAGGGGTGTACAGTTAAAGTGGTTGGACTACAATGTACTTGAGTTCTTGGAAAAATGCGTACAAACCAATATCTGTAATTTTCAAAGGGAGTTTTCATTCGTCTATTTCTTCCTGCTTTAAAAAGATTTCAGTATCCAGTGTGGCCCGGTACAGTTAAGTTGCTCTAGACTCTAGACGGAAATTTTAAAGTATCGAAATATTCAAATTTTAAGAAGTGTGTGCAAAATAAAAAATTAAAGAAAGATTCTGTAGGATTATAAAGTGAACTTTCATCTCAAAGTTATAAGAGAGTTAATGTTTGCCCTTCACAATGGAATATAGTACAGAACAACAGAGGGATAAGTCTTCTTCTTTTTCTTCTTCACGGTTTTCTTCTTGTGTGAAACTGAAATGTTTTTTTTAGAAATTTTAACATGTGGTCATGATTTCGCGGGAATTTGACAAAATGTGGGGCAAAGAAATAGTCAATATGTGCAAATGTTTTTCATGAAGAGGGAGGGCATTAATGAAATCAATTTGAAAAGAAACCTGTCGAGAGATAACAAAGGCTTTGATACTTTTATCGAATTTTTATATGAAGCATTGGAAATTAATGTAATTTAATTTTCAGTTAATTGAAAATTAAAATAAGTATTAAAGTACAAAAATGATTTTGAAATATTAAGGATTGACACTTAAACCGAAAATTAAAAGTTAAATATTCATCCAAAAATTAAAAATAATGTAAATAACAGTATGATAAGAAATTCCAGTCTCATATACAGTGAGGCCAAATTCATAGTAGTCATAGTCATAAGTGCGAAAGAGATGCTCTTATGCGCTATATACTAGTGTCTCACTTGCACTCACGCTTCCCTATGACTACTATGAAGTTGACCTTACGGTATACATACATTACTAATATAAAGCATATGCTAGAAATAATTTTTCGTAGTATCTTATTAAATTATACCCTGATGAGGAGATTTAAATAATCTCGAAGCATGTTGGTTCTAAAAGTAGTATAAAAAAGTCGGAGAGAGAAAGGAAATGAGAGTGAGGATGGCTTGGTTGTCTCTTTTCCAAATTTCTCCCACTTTTTTCATCTTGTTATATAATTTTCTCTAACGAGCCGATCAAATCGTTGTTTGGAAACATATTTTGAGGCCTTTCTCTGCAATTCTTTTTGCATATTCTGAACTTTTCGAATATGTTTTTTCAAAATAACTGATTTTTGGATTCATAATGTTTCTGAGCCTTTTTGTTCAAAAATAGAATTTTTGCACAGATTGACTTGATAATATTGTGTTTCTAAATTTTTTCTTAAAAACAAAAAAGACTCTGAATATTTGAGGACTTTTTAAAAGATTCCAAGGTTTTTCGAAAAGATTGCAAAAATATCTAGGAATTTCCAAGGATTTCACTAACTTCAAGGTAGTTGAAAAATTTGCATGGGGTATTGAAAGTTTTCTGGAATTTTTGATAATATGGAAGGATTATGTAGGGTCTTTTATGATATTTCGAAAAAATCCTAAGTGATTTTATTAGATTTCCGAGGATTTCAACGATTTGAAGGGAGTTTGAAAGCTCACAAGGTATTTTGATCAATTTTCCAGGATTTCAGGTAATATCATTAGATTTCATGTAATATCAAAGGATATTATGATATTTCAATAGATTTCTAAGAATTTATTCACAAGAATTCATGGATTTCGTACGGTTTTCAAAAAAATTGTCAAATACTTCAAGGTAATATCAAAGATTTTGAAGAATTTGAAATATTTTGGAATATCTTAAAACTTTTCAAGGAACTTTCAAATAATTCAAAGACTTTGAAATATTTGAGGTATTTTTGAAAACCAAAGGAATTTCTAGGAGCTCGAATGAATTTCAAAGAATTTGAAAATATTTTGCAAGATTTGAAATATCTAAGGGTATTTCAAAAAATTTCAATGGATTTTCAAGAACTTCACAAACTTTCAAGTGATTTCAAGAGCTGTAAAAGAATTTAAAACTTTTTAGGGAATTTTAGAAGATTCAAAAGTAAGGTCAAAGTCCCCATTATGAGACATATTTCAAGGTAGGACGAACACTTTCGCTATTTGAAAATGTATTTGAAAGAAAAATACAATTTAAATTCTTTTATATAATTATTTTATGATTATTAGATAAGTATTTCATGTTTATAAAACGGTTTCGCTTGAAAATAGATACAAAATGTGCATTTTATGAAAGCAATCTGTATGACTCCATTTATGAGACAGTCTAAAGACATTCGTCCCTGGTGTCTCATCAAAGAGGTCCCCATTTTTGAGACAGCTGAAAAATAAATGAGACAATTTTTATACTATGTTTTTATTTTATTTATTATACTATGAGATCATTTTTTTAAATAAAAGAAGCAATTAACTTATTTTTTGAACAAAAAATTATAAATTTTTCACAGATTAAACGAATAATCAACACAAAATATCAATTCAACGTTATTTTTCGTCTTTGATTCTTTTCTGGATTTCTTTTACTTGCTCCATTAATTTCTTTTCTTCTTCCTGCAATTTTATTTTTTTATTTTCTTGTTTTTCCTCTTTCTTCTTTTTTACATTTTCCTTCTCTAAATGAAGACTATACTATGCATCAGAGGTCCCTACCAAAGGCAACTTTGATGTGCCCGTTTTTTCAACTGCAATCCTTTTCTTTTTAGGTAAATATTCTACCGTCAGAGTGAAAATTTCTTTAAATGGTGTTTTCCGTGAATAATCTAAAATTAAGACTTGATTATAATTTTATTAAAGATTTGTTCTATTAAAAATAATTATTTAAAAAGAAATTTACGTTACCTTTTCCAACCGGTACTGATGAAATTTCCTCATTGCTAGAAATGTGTCCATTACTTGTTTGACAATCATTTTTTGGATTTTGTTTTACAAGTTCTGAAGAAATATAATAATTTAGAATGTCAATTAATCAAACAATAATTTAAACATAGATATTGTTTTATTTACATACCCATCTGATTATTCTGGTTAATTGTAGAGTTTTTAATTGTGAGTTCTATATTATTGGTGACATTCTGTGAAAGTAAATCTGAATTCCTGTTATCAAGAGAAACAGTAGGATCAATGGAGTTATTTTGGTCTAAATCTGTAAGAGTCTTCAATGTATTGTTGGTACTACTCGATGATTCTTCACTACTGATATGAACATGAAGCTCATATAGCATCTCATAAGTATTGCCATTTCCAACAAAATCATTTTGTTCGCAATCAATCGTATTAAGATCGTCGTTCAAAATAATAGCAGATTGCAATACTTCATCACAATCTACCAGATCAATTGCCCCAACATTTTTGGAACGTTTTTGATCAAGCATACAGGTGTTATCAATTGAAGAATTGATATTTAAATCAAAACCGTTACATGAGTCACGTTGATAAGTGTTTAACGTATTTTGTAAGGCACATTGAATAGTACGGTCATTTAAAATTTGAATTTTCTTGATTATTGGCTTCTGTTTAACAGTAATACCTATACCTAAAAATGTATAAGTATGCGTTAAAATATATATTAAATTATTCAATTGAATTTAAAAAAAAAATCAATTAATACTGTCAATTATAATAAATCAATGAAACATTTAATTCATTTTAACTCAGAACTTGATTTTGAATATAGTAAATTGTGAAAATTAAATTTTAAAAAATAAATTGTAAATATTGATTGTAAATAAGATGAAAAAATGTATATGTATATGAGTAATGATTTTAAATTAAATGTATGTTGTTATTTGTTTTGAATACCCGTCGATCTTTTGTAAATGTCAAACCAGTAATCGAACAATGCCGTTTTTTTCTAAATCACCGGTCCACGATCGTCATCTAAATCATTTGCGTCAAAAGTTTGTTTCGATTTTCTTTTTTTATTTAAAATATCATAATCTACCGCCTTGGAATTAAATGGATACAACCCTGATCCTCTGAAACCACTTACAACCACTTTCTCTGCATTTTTCATATTGTCCAGAGTGAATTGCAAGACAAGAGGGAAGTCTTCTTTCTTAATATGTGCAACACCTTGTTGATTTTTCCACTTTGGGACACATTTTTTCCACGTCTCTTTAAAGGGATGGAAAAAAGATATATCAAGAGGTTGCGTAATGTGAGTGGAATTAGGAGGTAACATGACCAGCTCTATCTGTTTCTCTCGACAAAAAGTTACCAGAGGCAAACTGACGTGTGAAGAGTGGTTATCCATATAAACAATAACAGGGAATTCAGTGTTCTCTTCAACAAGTCACGGGTAGAACACGTTTGTGATATATTCATAGAATGTCTCTGTTGTCATCCAACCACTATCTGAAACTTCAATACCCCAGCCTGTAGGAGTATTATCAATAATTTTCTTCGGTATACTTTTTTATATGAATACATGAGCATTGGAGGAGCACGAGTACCATCAGCTCGATACATAAACAGTACTGTTAAAGCCTCTTTGCCACCATCAACTATTTTGTACACTGCCCGAGTTCCTTTGGCAGCTAAAACACTTTCAGCATCAGGGCATAAAAGTATACTGCTCTCATCGCAATTGAAGATTCTGCATGGAGGAATATTTAATAAATTCTTTTTTTATAAATATTGACCGGAGTTTTCAAACCAATCTTGCAGATCTTCCCGACTGACTGCTGCTCTGCTTGAACTCAAATGCTGGGGTTTTCTAATTGTAAGATCAGGATGACGTTTTCGGAAACCTTCGTACCAATGACGACTTGGACGATCATCTGTGAATGGAGTCTTTTTTTCTGTAGCTTGAACATATTTTTGAACACAGTCTAACAATTCAGTTTTTGTAACCGGTGCTCCCATTTCTCCTCGATATAACACCCATTTAACAATATTGTACTCTTCTTCCATTGTTAAAACTGTTTCTGGCCCGTTTTTACCTTTAATTTTCTCAGGATTAATATTTTTTCTTCTACCTAGTGTGGCTACTGGTATGCCATAAGCAGCTGCAGCTTTTCTCAGAGAAAGTCCAGTATCATTCATAGCCTTTAATGCTGTTTCAATATTTTCCGCATTATAATTAATCCGTTTGATTTTTGTTTTCTTTGAATGATTATTATTTTTATAAGAGCACAACACATTTTTCTTGGTCGACTTTGGTTGCTTTCTTGTCCCCGCTTGTCTCCGTTTTTTTAACATTTTTACCCTTTTTACATCAAATTATCCTACGATTAAAAGTTGGAATTTATTCTGAAACATATCACAAGTCAATATATAAACAAATTTTGAAAATTTTACTTTAAATAGTTACATGAAACAAGTAGAAAATTGGCTTGTAAAATCAGTGTTCAATGTCATAATTTTAGGTTAGGTTTATAACTTTACTCTATTCAACTTGATGTACTTACTTATAAATAATAATTTAGAGCTATATTGATCAGTGATGCTTTATATTATACAGTTGCACTGTTTTACTAATAAATATTTATGTGTTTCAATAAAAACCAATATAAATAGTCGCTGTCTCATCAAATCGGGACTATGGATAGAGCACATGTGACCGTGTTGCGCGATACACTAAATAAAGTGTCTCAAAGAGCGGTACATCCAAACCTATGACTGTACGTATTGTGAGACACTCGAATATAAAATATTGTGGTCATAAAAACGTAAAAACTCATATAGAGATGAAATCTACTACTTCTTAGCTTGCAATTAATACATGATATATTTATAGAAATCGCAAAAACAGTGTTATTCAGTCAGCATTAAAAATTGGATAGTCGTTATCGTTTCCTCTCTTTAGTCGTGAATTTGAGCGCTGATTGTAAACCCCGCGCTTGAAATATATTTTTTTTTTCACCATATAGAATAAATCAACAGCAAGATTAGTGAATCTATCTTAAAACTTATGGAAATATTTATTTATTATATTTCTTAAGAGTGTAGTTATGTTTTTTTTCTCTCTTAATCGTATATTTAAGTCGTGTATCATAAATGGGGACATTGTCTCATAATGGGGATTTTACCTTATGTTATTCAAATAAATTTTGCATTAATATGCAATTTTTAAAATTAATTTATTATTCTATGATATTTTTGAACATTCCAAGGGATTTTATAAAATTTCCGAGGATTTCTCTGTTTTTGAAGGATTTTAGAAGCTCTCAAGGTTTTTGAATAAATTTCAAGGATTTTAAGAAGTATCTTCAGAGTTAATAGAATTTCACGAGATTCCATTTCGAATTCACCTTTAATTCTTATAAATTCTCCTCAATTCTGCAGAATTTTCTGGATTGTTTTTTCAAATTCACGTGAATTCTTCAAAGTTAATTTAATTCTACTTGAGTAAATTTCTTTTGATTTCTTTTCAGTTTTTGTTTAATTCTTCTTGAAGTTCTTTGAATTCATCAAATTCTTTTAAATTTCCTCGAATTTTTCTAAACTTATTCCAATCTTACTGAAATAAATGCATTTTCTCATATTTTCTATTTGTTTTTAATTCATTTGCCTTTTTTTCAATTTAACATCAATTTTTATGAATTTTATCAAATTTGTTTATTTCTCTTAATTGCCACTGCATTCATTTTAATTTAACCGAAATCAAGGAAATTTTGGGGATTTGTCCAATGCTTCTGAATTTCAGTTGAATGGTTTTGAAGTCTTACGAAATTATTCTGAATTTGTTCAAACTTGCCTGCAATTTTTATAAATTTAATCGAGTTCTTTGAAATTTTTAATTCAAAAGGACATTAGACACATTTGTAATCCTCATTAGTCACTGTTGGTCACTTTTTGTATTGGGAATTGATCGCTTTTGGCCACTTTTTTTGTTTGAATATCTCACTCTTCCATTTTTTTTTAATTGCATTAGGCTGTGGCAGCCTAGAAATCGAAAATTTATAAATTCACATTTGCTTTAATCCTATTATAAAAGATTCGATATGTAAAAAGTTACAAGTTCAGGATTCCGGCCTTTAAATATCAATAACCAGGGAATTTCGAAAATGAAGTATTGCGGATACCCTGATAAGATATGTCTTAATGAAACACGGATGACCGCAGATTAGGGAAGCCTTGGAAATCAGGAAAAAGTCAGGAATTTTGAAAAAATGGCAGAAGTCAGAGAATTTCTGTGAGAAGAATTTTAAGTCTCCGTCAAGAACAATTAGCATTGCCAAATAGTCACTTTCAGAATTTTATTAAAATCATTTAGAATATTTCAAAAGATTCCAAGACATTGTTATAAAACTGATAGAAATGAATAGATGGTACAACAATAATCATGATTAGATTAACCCTATTTTATTACTGGTATAGATACAGCTATACAGGATGTGTATTTTGGCCAACCGATTCTTCTTGCTTATGAAGCTAGACGCGCAGGCGCAAGCGAGATGCGCCTGTTGTAAACAAAACAAACTGAGTCGGGTAAATCAGTCATTCAAAGGGTATTGCTAAATGACAATATTTTCGAGATAGTTCGCTCAGGTAAATGTTTATAGAATTACACATTTCATATAATAGCAACACATATATTACGGCTTTGTACTACATATTTTAAATAAGTTGTATTTATCATATTTCAGTAAGGGCATTTCATACTCTTTGTGAGTGAATTATACGTATTATATTATAAACATACTCATAATTTTTTAACCCACGATCGTATGGTTAAATCAGCGCCACCATTTCCATCAGTGAAGGATTTCAATAATTTTGAAGGATTTAAAAGATTTATGATACGTTGAACAATGGATGTGATGTTAGTTCAAATTTGATTTCATTAAGTTTCAGTTTATATTTTCTCGCTTTCAATTTTTGTGCATGAATGGTGGAATTTAACACCAAAAACATAATTTTTCAACCACAAATGAAGCAGTTAAATTTCGAACTTGAATATTTTCACAAATGGAATATATTATCTACATTTCAAAACGTCAATTGAACGATGATATCGAGGAAGAATTTGATAACAAAATTAAACTATCAGATGAAAACAATGCTTTATAAAAATAGTGTATAAAAAGCGACGTAAGTCCGACGATGTAATCCAAATACTTTGTTCAACGTTTTTGCATTATTACTTGGCTAAGTCTAAAGTGACGGGCTGTCCGTTCTTTTGGCTGGGTTGGGCTAAAAATACAGAGGCGTCGTACGGTTATATCTGCCAGACTAAAGTACGGAACGTCCGTATTTTTGTCTCAGCTAGACTGAAAGTACGGACTGTCCGTACGTTAAGCTTTCACTACTTGTCCGGGCTAAAAGTACCGACAGGCCGTACGCTTGCGTATGTTTATAACATGGTCGAGTCTAAACGTACGGGCGTATAGGCCTTGTTGCAAATATGTGCCACGCGTCGCGTAACTGTAGACACTTGAAAATTAAAGTCAAAGCCGAATTTTTTATTAATTTCAATTTGTTGACTTTGAAAGGGGGTTGACCAAAATTTTTTCGGTGACCAGTCACAGGGGCGCTTTTCCGTTCCCCACGAGACGTTGGAAATGGGTAGGGGTTTGACCAATATTATGTTTGTGACCTGTCACAGGGTTGCCTTTTCGCCCCCCCCCCACGAGACGTTGAAAAGGGGTAGGGGTTTCGACCAATATTATTGGGGTGGGGCTATTTCACCCCCACGAGACATTGGAAGTAGGTAGGGGTTTGACCAACAACGTACGGACTGTCCGTATGTTTAAACAAGCCGTATAGCTGAAAGTAAACGGACGGACTGTCCGGACTTATAGACAATACCTAACAAAACGTAATGAGAGACGCAATATTCGACAATGCGTGTAAATTCAATTTATAAGAGAATACAATTTTCTATTTTTACTTCTGTGGAAGTTTATAATTAATAAATCTAGGTAAGTGAACCTAGTAAATGCGAGATCTTCCAGACTAATAGTTCAAATTTGTCAAAGAGAATCGAATGGATTACGTCTCCGAAACACAGCTGGTTTGCCTTATCAGATCTATATGAAAAGATGCGCAATGAGAGACGCAATATTCGTCAATGCGTGTAAATTCAAAATTGCGGCTCTTATTACGATTTTTCATAGAGATCTGATGAGGTAAAACAGCAGTGCTTCTGGAATGATATCGATTTGATTCTCTTTAAATGAATTCAAACTATTAGTCTGAAAGAATTTTCTGATACATGTGACTAAAGTTTCATGCAGTTGCCGCTTCCGATATGTCCATTTCTGTTGAGTAATATTCATATATGGTTGCTACATAGAGCTTTAGTCACGCGTTTCTGAAAATTCTTACAGAAATTTATAACAGTCTAGTGAATATAAAAATTATGAGAAAATACAGTAAGAAGTACGTGGGGTGCCTTTTATATTTTGGGGATGGGCGATCCTGCTGCAGCAATCTGGTAACCGATGATTCTGTCGTTAAATTTGACTTTTTTTAGTGATTTCTTACTCAGAAGGTTTTGACGTGCGGGCGCAATTTGTGTCGCCTACAGCGACTTGAAATAACCGCTCCACACGAGAATTTTTTGAACTATTGTCAAATTATGTGGGATCTGACTGTATGCTGGTCCCACTAATGCCTAAGGAGACCTGAATCTCACGATAAGTCACGTGAAGATTTTTCAGAATCAGTTTACGCACAGCATCAATGTTTTATGGGACAACGACTGATTTTGGACGACTTTCTCGAACTTCGTCAGTGAGCGAACCACGGCCCCGATCGAATTTGGAGAACTACTGATACACAGTTGTTTTTTATGGCGTTTTGTCGTCAAAAGTCGAATAAAGTTCATCGATGCACTGTTGTTCAGATAATCCACCTCGAAAGTTGTAAAAAATGATCTCACGGAAATGTTCATGAGTCAATTCCAATTTTTTCTTCAGATGAAATTTTCAAAGTCACTGTTCACGACACAAACTGCGCCCGCACGTCAAAACGGTCTGAGTAAGAAATCACTAAAAAAGTCAAACTTAACGATAGAGTCATCGCACAGTGTAGCCAAAAGCACTAACTTTCCAGATGTACCTTTTTTTGTAAGATCAATAGTTTTCAGTAGGTTAGAGTGAGGAAAAAATTTGTTTACAATGTTTTAAATAAATTAATGAACAAAAGCCATTTTTTGTGATTCGCAATGATTGGTTGTTTGAAATTCACAGTTTTTATATAGAATATGAGAGAAATGTATGCCTTATTATGATTATTCAATAATATCTGCTGCTTGGCAGCATTATTTAAACAATTTCTATGAACAAATACAAAGTTTTCGTATGTCACAATGAATAGGTTCCATTTTTTGGCAGAATTGACCAAAAATGTATTGCCAATGACTCCTTGCTGTCATTTTTTTCAAATTAGCAATAACTGGTAATTATTTGAACAATATTTTAAAACAAATTCACATTTTTAACATTATTCTATGAATAGGACCAATTTTTTCGCCGAACCTACTAAAAATGTATGGTTAATGACTTCTAGCTGTAATCTTGTTCAAATTGATAAAAAATATTGATTTTTTGAACAATTTTTTTAATTAAATGCACATTTTTACCATTTTTCTGAAAATAGGCTCCATTTTCTTTGCGAAATCATTTGAAAATATATTTTCAATGACTCTTTGCTATGATACTTTGCCAACGCAAAAGAAAAGTTAATTATTTAAACAATTTTCATAAACAAATGTACATTTTGGTCACTTTTGCAGGAATAGGCTCTTTTCGTGGAGTAAGCTAGGAATGTCTTTATAATTAGGAAAAGGTGTTGATTGTTTAAACAATATTTGGAACCAGATTCACAGTTTGACCATTTTTCAATGATAATTTTTTTTGCGAAGTTAGCTAAAAAAAACCCAAGGTCATTACGTGTATCAGTCAAAGGTGTGATGGGTTTTTTAGGTATAGTGTTATCAAATTATGTTTTTATTGGGAATCGTATCTTGACAACAACCGAAGATGCTAATAATTTATTTCATAAATATCATTAAGGTTCCTGAAGAGTTGAACTGATTTTGGTCCTGATGTTTTTTTACCGTACATAATGAATATGATGTATATTCGGTAAGAAGAAATGATCAGTCGACATTCAGAGTACGAAACTTCATGACAAAACAATTGAGTGCAGATGGCGCGTCACCTACTCTCAATTTTTTTTGCAGTTCTGCGACTAAAACAATAGACGGTAGTTTTGTACACGAAGCTCGCCACTTGCACCCAATTGTTTTGTCATGACGTTTCGTACTCCAAATATCGACTGATCATTTCTTCCGGATTCCATCTCGGTCGGACATCGTGTACAAAACCACCGTCTATTGTTTTTGCCGCAAAACTGTCAAAACAATTGATAGTGGGTGACTCACCACCTGCACTCAATGGTTTTGTCATCACGTTTCATACTCCAAACATCGACTTATCATTTCTTCTCACCGAATATACAACATATTTTCCTTATTGAGTACGGCCGCGGAAACAGCCTGGCGCCATCTGTTGCCTAAAAGCGGTGATTTTTTAGGGATAATTCCACTTGTTTACATGCGATTGAAAATAAATAAATTTTTACTAAAAATAAGAGTTTAACTATCAGATAACGAGAGTGTCTGTAAGAAAACTGATAGAATCTCGATTTATGGAAAAAAAAACTTTTGCTCGGGTTTATAAACGGTTTGATCAGAGTTGAGTTTTGAATTTAGCTGTCTATGACAGATCTATCCAGGCTCTACCAACTCCTATGGTCGATCGCGCAGAAACATAGAAACTAAAAAAACCTGTGTCACCGCTTGATGGCGCTGTATGTCGGTTCCTCCCCGCACCTGGCGTCTCTCGTCATAGTTGCGTTAGTCTCCATTCCTCTGTCGTAAATTTTATCGTTGTCGCACTCAGTCGCACTTCCACAATATCCAACCTCACTTACAAAACAAAACAAAACTCCGGCTGACAGCTCACGCCGGTTTTGAATGTTTTGAAGTATTTTTAAGAATCTAAAATTAAAATGAAGCCGAAATTGATGAAAAGTGATAACCAGAGCAGCGCGGTGCTCGATTACCCATCATCTCAAGAAATCAGTGTACATTTACAACAACCATGTGATTTTTCTACAAATATCCTAGGCAAAAAATACAGATCAAAAAATACATTTTTTTGATTCATGGTATTTCGATTTTTTATTCTAATTGTATGGTAAATATTTATCAAATTAATATTGATTACAATTGAATTGATTGGTAATGTGTTAAAGTTAAAAAATTGAATGAATTCTTTCAAGCACATATTTAAAAAAAATATGTAACACTCATATTATAAAAATAAACAAACTTTCTATAACGTATTTTCGTTGTTGCGTGCAATTTACTGTAATATTATATTTCACAAGGAAACCAATGCGAAAATCAAATAAAAATATATGAAGAATAATTGTTTTATCTTCATAAATATTTTTATTCGATTTTTGCATTGCTTTCTTTACTTTGATTTAATTTTATTTAATTTTGAATTCAATTATCTGGGCGCCATCTTTTATCTTAATGTTCTGTGTCACCGTTGGAAGGCGCCCTTGCTTCTTCAAATTTTACCATTGAGTTGGTACAGCCTGGATCTATCGGATTACAAATATCACATAAAGCACTTCAATCTTCTTGTTTTTCGAAAAAGGTATCTGGATAAATTATTGTGTTGATTGGGCAAGTAGTATTATATATGTATTTGCATATTTATACGATCTACTATTTTTGTAAAAGTAATGCTAGTTGTCAGATTTTGAGGTTAGAAAGTTGATTATGGCAGAAGCAACAGAATAATATATTTTCGAAATTTTAAAAAATAAAAAATTATTATTATTTCTTTGTTGCAATATTGATCAACATTGGTTAATCAATTTCTTATTACGGCACTGACTCCATATATAATTTTTCCCAAGTATTTGAGAGCGAAAGAAAGAAAACTTGTCAAATATCCGGGGTTTTGCGAGATCCTCGGATCAACGAAATTTATAGGAATGAAGCCTTTTGCTGAGGGAATAACTATTTTCGCGGAAATTATTAATTTTTCGAAAGGGAGAAATCTGCGGATAGCAGAAGACAGCATTTGAACGACGAGAACCGTTCGCGAATTTATTTTTTTACTCACAATTCTGACATCACAGAAGTATTTTCAGAGGCTAACTGATATTCGAAGACCCAAATGTTGATGATGGCGAACCTAAATTTCGCGAAATACGTCGCGAAATGGAGAAAAATGTAGAACAAAATTGAGATGTCCTGTATGTGAGGACCATAAGACTGTATTGGTAAGCAGCAAGGCAAACTCGCCAACAGACCGGCTGTCAAATTCGCGCTCCGAATCTTCAATGCTCTGAAGTCCGCACCACACATGGCCACTCGCGAAATCGCGGCGCAAATATTTTAAAAGTTTTTGAAGACAGCAACTGCAAATGCACCAATTTTATAGATAAATCAATTTATGATTGTATGTAAATTTGTAAATTTACCCAGTTTCAAATTATAACTTTGAAATTATGATTTGAAAATTTGGAAATTATAAATGATACATTTATCAAGTTATCCAGCGATAAATTCCGAAACCATCAAATTCGATTTCTGGAATTTCGAAATTAGGCCCTCTGCAAATTTATTTATAAATTCCAAGTTTATCAAGTGGTCCAACTATAAATTAATTATATGAAGAAGCTTGTAACGGGGGACACGGTTTGTGGTCACTAAAATCAGTGCAATTTTGATTTTATTGATAATAATTTTATTTTAGTATGTTATTTAATTTATTGACTTCATTGAGTCATTTGATTGTGTTTTTTAATAAAAGAGCCAAATATTTACAATAAAAAATCAGTATATTGAACAGAATCAATCAAATC